>JACXSJ010000432.1:18584-187697 GCA_014851325.1 Pentalonia nigronervosa | reverse complement strand
AATTTAATTTATAAAAAGCTCTCTAAAATAAAAACCGTGTTAATGCTCGTATAGATGAATATAGTGACAATATTTTTAGCACGTTATTGAATTTAATTAAGTGAAAACTCTTTTTATAAAGTAATCGTGTAGGTATACTAGTTTTCTTTTTGCCCTATTATTTGTCAAACTTTAAACAGGTATCATAATAAACTAATAATATATAAAATGGATGATATATTATACATTTATTTTGATTGTACTAAATTATGGAACTTTTCCAATTAAAAGTTAATTCAGTAGCCAAAGTAGCTTATATATTTCTTATAAAAAATCCAATTTAATCTGTACTTAGATTAAGTCGTGGGATGAAAAACAAAACTGACCACGAAGTACGAAACAAAATACAAGGCATCTGATTTAAAAGTAAACATCTGGATTTAAGTGATAATGTGAACTGTGTTTATTCCTCATTTACGGTTTACATTATTATACACTATAAGGTAAAAAATGCAACATAATAATAGTTTTTAAACAATCCTACCGATCTTTGGTCATTTTTATCAAATTGTTTTGTTCCCGAATGTCTTAATTAAATTAGATTAATGAAGTGTCAATAATTAACAAGAAAATAAATAATTTCATTGTATATTTTATACATTTATTTCTATTCGAGAATCCTTATTGTGCTTACAATAATATATCATATTTTGGGTAACACGTCAAACTGACAATAAGTGCAATTCATTTATACATTAGGTATAGAAAATAATATATAATTTATAAAATATTATATGAACCTATCAATTCTACGGCCATTATTTTTTTTTAAATAATTAATTTATATGGTCGATACAATAAATATGGAGTTAAATCGTTATAAATAACGTGGGCGAAAACTAAATGTTTTGTGGTGGTTTTTTTTTTCCAAAATACGCATTTCACATATGAGCCATACAATAATATTTGTTAATTATTACCTCTGTAATCGCAAAAAATATATATTTTTCTTTGTTCGTTTTCATTCGATACGTCGTATCGTACACGTCATGTACGAGTGTTTTTAAATCGAAATATGTGTTTTTTATTAAAAAAAAAAAAAACAATAAAAAAAATAAATAATAACCCATCTAACTTTGAGGACTAAAAAACTTGGTTATTAGTTTTCGAAGGAAGAAATCGAAATGAAAGAAATATGATTTATTCTGCTCAGGCTTCCCAGACGGCATTGTCGTAATGAGATCAAACACAGCTGCATCTGTTGTTGTTTCGAATGACAGGAATTATATTCCGTCTATACGTCTTGATGGATCTATTGAGGATATGACATATTATTTATTGACACGTATAACTTGCATAAGAATTTAAAATATTGAACAACCACTTGTCATGTTGTACAACGATGGGGGAAACGACATGTGAGCGTTTAACATGTTCCTCGCGGATAGATGTTTCTCGTTTTACGGGAAGAAAAAGCATCATATACAAATTAGTATAATATAGTTTATGTCAATTTTTAACGGGTTGGCTAAAACGTAAAATAATATTGTAGTTTAAGATTCTGAGCGTATATACAATGAATGCATTGATTTTTCGCATATTAAATTAGATAGTGTTAAAAAAAAAAAAAAAACAAATGTTTAATATCATATCTGTGTGTGAAGCCACTTTTTCTAGCATATAAAAAATGATCTCATCATTAATTTTGTGTGAGGTTTTTCGTAGAGAATTGGATATAATTTTTATTTTGACATATCGTTGAAAAATATCTCAATATATTTTTCAATAATCGAGAAAAACGCAAACATACGAATATTTGTTAAATTTATAATATTATTATTAAAATAATTGTCTGGCAACCAAGGATTGACTACCTCTACTCTGAATCGTTATTCGCCGTATAAAATAAATCATTGAATTCAAATTCAACTAATCCGTTAAAGTGACCTATTCAATGACAAGTTACAATTGACATTTGTACATCAGAATCGTTACTTGGTCGATGATTCTTTATTTTTCAAAAATATATATAATACATATTATGAAGACTATTATATTATTATGCAGTCAAACAACCTTAAAATATAAAAATCTAACAATTTATTTTTATATCGTTTATAATATTTTAATTGTACTTAGTTAATATGATTAGTAAAAAATCATTATATGCTACTTGATATTTTTCCTCTACAAGGAATATTTAAGAATCATAAATTAATATGATTTTATAATTTCGAATATCAATAATACATATTTTTATATTTTAATAAAAATAATAAGTAATAAAAAACCATGGTAATAAAAATCTTACAAAAATCAGCCTTAAAAAAAATTAATTTTTATACAGCGCAAAAACATATATATGCTTAAAAACATAATTTTAAAACCATTTGAAGGAAGTACTTCCTAAACTGTTGTTACTACATTTTTTCATACATTTAATGTAAGACGGCGTGTTGTATAGGTAATATTGGTACATTCAATCGAGATAGGAGAACCTCAATATTATTATTATTTTAAATGTGCGATTGTCTTAAGTAATATACTTTATTTATCTCCGCGTCTTAGTTTTACAAACACTGATTCAAAACAACATAATATTGCAAAATTAAATATTATTAAATATCAAATAATTCAAAAACATTATTTGGTAATTTAAAGTTTCTAGATTTTTATATTATTATTTATTATCATACTAAATGAAGATTATTTGATTTGCAAAAGTTTTTTACCCATTACAAAACTAAAATGGTATTTTAATTTTTTTTTTTTTTTTTTTATGAAAACTTTGTTATAATATTAAAGTTAAATTTATAAACGCAATAATAATTGTAAAGTGATAATAATAGTAAAACAATTACGTATAAATAATGTGTTAATGTCTTTTTTACAATGTTAAGGGGATAATATTATGTTGGATAAGCAGAATAATTACTCGAATTAAGTATCTTATAATTATAGGAAACTTCATTTGGGGCATCATCTCATGAACACAGATTCGCTAATTAAAAATCATGGTTTAATGTAATCTACATAACTACAACCAATTTCAATTAGTGTAAATACTCTTTCATTCAGTTTCATTACACTGCACGTGTTTGAAGTTTTATTTTTTATTATATTTGTATATTGAGTATAAATTGAAATTTTCATTTTTTTATACATACACGTTATTGTTGTAACTGTAATAGAATCACATTTTATGGAACATCGTATATTACATTCGTATGTTATATTTTTTATCAAATTAAATTCTATAGAAAACGTTTATGATAAATTACGGTGGTGTTTTGATTGAGACAGTGTTTCGTTTCTAATAAATATTTACTATATTTACATATAGAATGATGTAAACATTTTCTAAACTTGTCATTCCCGAAATGAAATAATTATTTAAATCAATATAAACTAAAAATCAAAAATTGATGTATGTTACTATTACTGGAAACATAATTTTATCATTTTATCAGAGGTAATAAAAAAAAATTACCGAAGAATGTCATTTTGAGAGAATCAATCTCAAGCTAATATTTGAAAATTCAACACAAGATTCTCCATACAATTGTCTATCTTTCATAGACAGAAAAATTTATCGGGAATTTAAAATAATGTTTATAAGCGTTTGAAATTAGTCATTAGATATTCACCCGTAAACTACTGATCTCTCAGAGAACGATTTTCTCATTTTGTTGTAATTTAAAAACGAATAAATGTATAACTGTAGACAATTAAAATTTTCACCGAATGTTAAGATTATTATTTTTATACACCATTAAAATTTAAAAACATTTTGACACTTTTTGAACTAATTATAGGCTTGAGAAATTTTCGATATTTTTTTGTTTTTGTTATTTTTTATAAATATAGATTAAAAATAATTTCGTTGAATCAAAAAGTTTGAAAATTTAATACACGGTTTCTTATAAACCATTACAAAAGCAGTACAAAAGTATTTAAAATATATTAGCACAATTTTTTTTTATTTTATTTAAAGTTCAAATTTTGGCCAAATTACATTAAAATATTGAACGTTTGCAAATTATTTTGTAGTTAAAAATATATAAAATGTTCAGTTTTTATAGTTAAAGATTAAAAACTTAAAACAAGATTTTGCCTAAACAGTTAATGTTGTAACTAAAAAATCTAAAAAATATATTTACATGGTTGATTTTTATAGACATTTCAAGTTCAAATTTGGACGAAATTAGATATTTATATTAAGAATAACAATGTTAGTTATTTCGTTGTAATTTAAAAATATTCTCGTGTGTGCTTGAAACTTTTAAAGTATATTATTATAAATACATTAAATTAAAAGTAAATAATTAAATAGTAAAGTAAATTAAATTATTTTAATAACAATAATATCTTAAAATACACTTAGTTATATATAGACTGACAAACTATCTTCGTTCAAAATCGTTTTTCGTATACAATGATTTTATATTATTGAATTCAAATTTAATAAATCCATTATAGTGACCACACTCGACACTCACTGTACACCAGACCGGTACTCACTTGCCGTTATTTTCCTTTAATGACTATATAACACTTTAAAGGTATTAAATTAGATAAATGTAATTTAAGATGGAAGAAAGAATATTTTTTCTAAAATGATTATAACTTTTTGACATTAAATTGATTAATTTGGATTTAAATCATATATTAAGTGCTTATTATTTATTACTTAATGAATAGTTTTTTAATTATTGATAGTCTTAAACATACTATGCAAACAAAATAATGAAAAGTTTTGATATTGTCATAAACGTATAGGTTATGTTATTAAATAATATAAAGTGATTATGTAATTTAGCTATTTTTTGAACTTGAATTATCAGAATTTATTATATTTATAGTATTGCACTTAGGTGATGTTATTAGTAAAAAAAAAAAATTAAAATTTTAAAACCACTTAAATGAAGGTACCTAAATATTGTTGTTGCTACATTTTATATACGTAAGGCGTTAGACGGCGTGTTGTATAGGCAATATAGGTACATCTAATCAAGGTAGTAGAATCGCATATTTATTTATTTTTAAATCCGCGATTGTCTTAAGTGATATTTTTTATTTATTTCTGCGTCTAAGTGTTTACAATTGACTACTAATAATTTATTATGTTTATAAGTACTCTTATATAATACGGCTATGGTTGATTAATTTCAACGATTACGATGTGGAATTGCATTTGCATTTATTTTGTTTTTTATATAAAAAAATATATATTTACATTCGTGACATTTTAGACAGCAGTTCTTTTATATAGTTATTACAATGAAACATACAAACTAGAATGAAAAATGAACAACGATTAATTTGGACGAACAGGTTGAGTTGGGTGGAGTGTTATAGAACTGTAATCGAAAGTGTTCACACAATGTAAACCTATAATGCATTAAGGGCAAAACATGTAATTTGAAAAAGGTCAACAATAAAATAAATAGCGCAACACATTTTTACCGTTTTTTTTTTTTTTTTTTTATATAAAAAATAAAAATAATTAAATGATTTGTTTATCTCTTCGTATTTTAACTCATTGAAAACGCATAGACAAATGATAATGATATTATTAAAATAATTAATCTCCACGCGTGTAATACGTAATGACAATAATAATAATATGCACGTATTGTACACTAAAATAATAAAACAGTTAAATTAAATTTTATGTAAAAAACAGAGTTAAGTAAACGGATATAAAGAGGATGTTATTAATTACTACAATACAAAGCTGGTTAAAAATTGTGTGTCGACAAACTTTTAAGATAAATCTCAGTCGTATATTTTGTATTTTTCCTTTTTTGGATGGGACCGTTTATACTTTCGTCGGAAGTGACGGTTGTGTATGTTATTTCAAAAGTCTAAAACTTAATACTCTAAATGACAAACGCTTATGAGTTCACAAATAGTATTCTCATTGTACGCAATTATTAATTTTAATCTTAAAAAATATTTATCAGTTGATTTATAGCGTTTCGAGTTAAACTTTAATATGCAACTTTACGCGTTCATTGATTCGTTTAAGATCATAATTATGTGTTCGAAACGGTCAGAATACTGTACGCAAACTATAGAAGAATTTGATTTTTTAATAAAAATATATTCTTTTAATCATTCGACGGACTTGTGAGTTAGAATTGTAGGTAAAAAATATAATGCACGAAGAATCGTACATTAAATATAAATAATAACTGTATCAATAACAAACTATCTGACATTGAAATATTAAACCGGACGAACTCGTATTAATATATAAACATGTTATTTCGGGGACATTAAATAGATATAAAAATAATTTTCGTCCAGCCATTTAATTTAAATATCAACGCAAATGAGTTATTTTATTTTAATTGAAATTGTTCTCAAGACAATAGTTAATGGATTTTATCGTTAGTAGTAATGTATGTATTCGCATTATAACGTGAAAATTAATAGTGACAGCATTTTTTACATTCATATTTTTAATGTTAATTGATTTTGATTATTTTATGAATAACAAAAAAATGATTTGACGAAGTGTTGACAAATGATCCTTAAAACATAAAAAAATAATAATATACCTATATTGAACAACTAATTAATCAAATACGGAACACTGAATTATTCAATTAAAAATTAAAAACAAGGAAAATAAAACCGAATTTAAAATTAAAATTCGTTAACTTTGTAGAATTAATTAAACAGTTTCACAGCTTCCTGTAATACTTCCTACATTATTAAAAAATAACTAAATAATAATATTATAAAAAGTTTTATTGTTGGGGCTAGCTTTTCGTCAAAAATAATTATAATATACTGTGGGAATTGTGTTCATGACTTTATTCAGATTGTATATTGAATCCGCTGAACTATTCAAATGATAAAAAGAATACTTGGAATAATTAGAATATTTTATTTATATGAACGGGGTAGTCGTCGAATTAATTATTCTCGTCTAAATCAAAATCTCCCGTAGTGTAATTGTGTGATAAAATAAGACGTTAATTTTGCTCGATCGCGATATTTTCCATCACGTGCATTATGAGTAGGTTCCTTGTGTGTTTACCTTTAATATTCTCGCAATCACGATGATAATAACATCACGCGTGCGTTAACGACATTATAATGTACAATGTATGGAGCATATGATACATAATAATATATTATATAAATTCGACTAACACCAGTAATTATAGTTTATCTGTAAATAAAAATCAACCATATCAGAAAGTTTGTGTCGACGTCACGACCGGCGAACAAAGTCGACACTGCTGCGGTGTTTTGGTAAAACGAATTAATAATGTTCGAATAAAAAAACACGAATATAAACACGTGATTACAATCGATTTTCGACCAATAACATTTTGGCAAAATTATATAATAATTTTACAATAATAAATTCATCAATTTAAATAATCATTTGCCGGTTAGGTTAGGTTAATCTTGGATAATAATTAACATTCAAAAATCAGAAAGAATCTGTTCCCAAGAGTATGTCACAAACACCACATTTTACAGGAGAGCAGTTTCAATATTTTAAAATATTTTAAACCATATAATTTGTGTTATAGTTTTTTTGTTTTTTGGTGTTACAATTTATTTATGTCTATGGTATTCTGTAGATTACAGATAAATGACTACTTTTAACCCTTAACATTTTTTTCAACATAATTATAATATCTCTTTTAAATTGAAATGGGACTTGTTATAAATGTCAATCGTAATATATTTTTACAGTGGACATACAATATATTGATGGACATATTAAAAACTGTAATTTAATTCAAATTCAAATTAATTTACTGAGTTGTTTTATAGTTTTAAACAAAAGTAACATATCCAGGCTGGTTTTTATTTGTCCACTTAATATATAGATCAAGATAAAATAATAATTGTAAGTCTTGATTTAGGACTTGTTATAATATTTTGCACTTAAAAAACAAAAAATAAAGTATTAAAAAACATGTCATAATAATGATAGTGACTTATGACTTTGTTTTCAAATGAAAAATATGACCCGAATTAACCCAATGGACTAATAAAACAATTTTGAGAACATTTGGACATACAACTTTTGTCAGATATTCATAATATTATCTGATTGATAAATATGCATACGTAATATTGTATACAATAATACGAATCGTCGAGAGAAATAAATTCCAATCACGAAAACTAAAAACCATATCGTTGTTTTGAGAGCGGTCAAGTACAGGACGTGTCTGAACACGAATTTTCCGGAAGGTATTATCGTCAGGGGCCGAACATCGTCACCGTAATGTTGGGTGGGGAAGGGGTTGCATAATTCTGATGTCCGTTTGACTGAAACTTACAAAATGTTAATATTTCTGGCGCGGTTCCCGACCAAAAACTGTGTCCGTCAATTATTATCGTTTCCCGGCGATAATCCACGTTTTGTAGACGCAATGCATTTGATCGTCCATCTGTACAATATGTGCGTGCGATAAAATTTTAAACGAAACATATAAAAACCAGATTCTTATGCAGCTAACTCCTGAAAAACGCGTAAAACTAAACTTTCCATGTATTAGGAACATTATAGAACGACAATTTTCTTTTAGTGTAGACGATTAAAATTTTAATTTTATTTACAATTTAATTTTGATATTATTATTTATTTCGTGTATCTAGTATGACGTACAAGAATAATCCATATATTTCCGAGTTTTTCTGCGAAATTACGTCTTGTGCCGCTCAATGTGCCGAGGTTTAGTTGTGAAATCACGAATTCAATATTGTCACTCGTTATTGGACTAGATCGGGGGTGTGTAACCCACAGCCAGTGATAAGCTTTGATGGTGCCTGTTCGTAAATTTCATAACCATCAATTGCTTTATAAATATTACGAGAAAAAATAAATATTAAAAATAAAACGTATTAATGTAACGTCCCCGTGCATTAGATCGATTAAAATAGTATGCGAATATGTTACCGTTATTTTAACGATGACGATAGCGAAAAGACAACACGTATCATTATAAAAATGTTTGTGGCCCGCGACGACTTCTGTTTACTTAATGTGGCCCCCAGTATTCCCAACAAGTCGGTCACCCCCGGATCAGATAGTCATAGATTGAATACTTACTGCGCAGTCTACAATAGCCACCCTTATCTTGATCCTATGGTTGTAATACCGTCGTTTTCTTTATTACATTGTAAGGTATAATAACATTAAATATAAAAAACCCGACGACGGCCATAAAGAAGGTAACACAGATTATAAACAATATTATGTATGTCACGCGTAATGACATGATATACCTTTACGAAAAATATGAATTCGTTTTATGAGTTGAAAACATTTTAAATATACATTCTTATACAAAAACTCCGAATCGTACAATTTTGTTTGCTCATTGAACTGGATATATGAAACGCGCAACGCGCATTGAGTCTTAAAATATATTCCACCCCATTAGGGTGCCATTTTACATTTTGTCATGGAGTAAACAATAAAACTTATCTGTGTGGTATACGATAATATTTTTCATCATAAAAAACTAAAAAAGTCAAGATGACACTACGGTTGTAGATATACAACCGTGGGTACCACCGGAATGTCGCAGAATATTTCTGCGATATCGCTGATTTTGGATGGAAGATCAGCTAAAAAATAATATTATCCGTGAAAAATCATGGAAAAAAACATTGTCAGACTCAAACTGGTGGCCTCTATAAGTAAGTCATTTTTCGTATTGGAAACTATACACGCCAATCTATAAACGTTGAATACATTGAGCTCAGTGACTTCACTCGATTTGGATTTATAACGTGTGGTTAAAGGTTTTGAAACACTCAACAAAAATATGTGACTGTTGTACGGCAATAGGGCCTCTATAACATAATATTCGTATATTACTGAACTTTCCGAACTCACGTCACTGAAATCGACTAAAAGCTATCTGCTTCGACGACATACATGTCGTGTACGTTACAGTATAATATTATTCGCCTAAGTCTTCGAGAAATTTCACCCAAGGCAATGGATTTATTTAATTTGCATAAATTATACACCGAAACAAAATACAGTGTGTATATATATATATATATATATATGTATATATGACACGGGTACACGGTGCTTTACGAGCCACATGATCTAACAGAACGGTCGTCTTGTTGTTCGTCTGCCAATATCTTAGGAAATACACAAAATTATTTTCTCTGTTTCAAACTTGTTCGTCATAGTGTTTTAGATTTGACTGTGATTAGTAGACGAGTTCTCTTGAAATTAAAATTCCATCACTAAATCAGCACCCAAAAAATGCAATTCCTTTTACTACAAAAATTAGTCAAAATCGTCAAAATCCACTACCTAGCTAAACCTTTCCTCTCGTACCAGCGAAATCCTAACAAACGATTAAAAATATGACTACCAGTCTTGTCTTGCTCAGTTGACCCATCGGCGGACGGCATCACTGCCGTGTGCTTACCCGTCTTCCATTTTGTCGATGTAAATTCTTTGTCACCAAAATTTTAAACTTAAACTTGACGTATAGGTTGTAATTATTATTTTTTTTTTTTTAATAAAAAAAAGTAATAATAATTTATCGTATTTTCTAACGCATTGCGACTCGCGATTAACAAATCGCCCTGTACACCCTCACATCGACTGACATACTATTTTGTACACTCGTGAAGTGAATAGGCTTAAATTACTCGAATCCGTCGAAGTGTGTGTTGACAATATTATAACCGAAACAATACTGTGTATGGTTATCGCTCAGATAGGAACATTTAGTTAGATATACTCAGTGAAAATAAATGAAGAAAATACAATTATTAATAACGATTTTTGTATTTTGATGTCTTAATATCTTATAGGCATCTAAATACCTATATATTTTATATTTACAGTCGCATTGCGTATGAAAATATTTCCGTAGACACGTGAAACAATAGTGGTTAAGTATCTAATTTTCATTGTCACTAAACAACATTTTGTCATCGGTTTAAGAACGAAATGTCAAATGAAATCTCCGTTTCTAATCTTTGGCAAACAAATAATCGTGATAAATAATAAGAAGACATAACTATTATGTATAGAAACCATTGAAATTCATGAGTTGTGCGTTCCTCTTGTGAAGATAAAATAATAATAATATTATTATGTGTGCGTCAGACTATGTTATCACGAGAACGACAGAGTAAATGCCGTCTGATTGTACGACCAGTTAATAAAATAAAATATTAAATTGACGTTGATCATTCACGTCGTTCAATCTTAAATTAAGTGATTTATCACTTACAAGATTTTAAAATAAATTTAAAAAATATATATATAAAATAGTTAACCGCTCTACTGTAAATTAGGTGTCGAGTATTCCTTGTCATTGAGTAAGTCACTGCAGTAATGTTAAATTTGAAATCAATAATAAAAATAGCACACGAAAAACAGTTCCAAGTGAACACTGAACTAATTCTGTTCATCAGCCTATGTCACTGAGTATATATTTTCATGATATGTTTTTTAGATTCTGAGCGGAGCGATGAATGTATTGATTTTACAATGTCGTATGTTTTTTTTTTATATGTTCTTTTTTTTTGTGTTTGTCATCATGTTTTAGGGCGGTAAAGTGCTCCAATTTTCAACATCAGCATGTTTTCTGGCAGGAAAATGAATCTACTTGTTACATTGGAAATAAGGGATCAAAAGTACAAAATTCCTAATAGTTTTTAAACGCGCCGAGGAAAACAAAAAAAAAAAAAAATTAAGGAATAACGGGATTTTTTTTTGCAAAGCAAATTTTTGACAAAATTTAATTTTATTTTTGATGTAACGAAAGAAACAATAATTATAAATACATGACATTTTCATCAAATATTTATATAAACATTTTTTATGTACCATAAAATTTTCAAAATATCTTGACTTTTTTTGAGCTATTTATAAGCATAATAAATTTTCGGGTATTTTAATTTTTTTTTTTTTTTGTAGTTGCCGATAAAAATGTTTTTAGCCGGTCAAAAAACATGAAAAATTAATACAATGTTCCTCATAACTTGTTGCAAGTGAAAATTAAAAAAAATGTTGAGTGTAAATCTCTAATAGTTTTTTATAAGAACCTAAATTGGCATTTAGAGAAAATACGTAAAAATCATAAAAATTTTGCAGATTTTTTGATTAGGAAATTTATAAAAATTTTCTATTTAAATCTAAGATTTAAAAATTCAACACAAGGATTTCTATAAGTTTTTTTACCTTTCTATAAAATAAAATTTACCGGAAAGTCAATGTAATTTTTTATGGGTGTTTAAAATTAGACATTATCAGACATATTCACCCGTTTCTCTGGGAATGATTTTCTTATTTTGATGTAATTCAAAAAAAAAAAATAATTGAAGACGTTTGAAATTTTTACAAAATATTTAGATTATCATTTTCTATAAACCAAAAGAATTTAAAAATATTTAGAAAATTTTTGAAGTAATTGTAAGCATAAGGAATTTTTTGGTTTCTTCAAATTTTTTTTCTTTAAATATCGATAAAAAATAATTTCGTTAATTCAAATTTCTTGAGAATTGAATCCAAGATTATTTATAAGTTGTTAAAATAATAAAATGCATAGGAACAATTATTTTTTTTATAAGCATTTAAACTTCAAATTTTGACCGAAATTCATCATTGAACATTTGCAAATTGTTTTGTAATTAAAAAACTAAAAAATATTCAGTTTCACTAAAGATTGAAAATTTAAAAATAAGGTTTTTCGTAAGTAGTTTGTAGTGTAATCAAAAAATCAAAAAAATATATTAAAAAAAAAAATAAATTTTTATAGACATTTTAAATAAAAATGTTGACATCATAATATCGAACATTTACAAATTATTTAGTGATAAAAAATTTATAAAATGTTCAATTTTTATAGCTAAAAATTGAAAATTAAAAAAAAAAAAGTTTTTTCATAAGTTGTTTTAAATGCAGTTTTGAAAATATTTAAGATATAAATGCACACTTTTTTTATAACCATTTAAAGTTCAAATTTTGACCAAATTCATCAAAATCTCAAATGTTTGCAAATTATTTAGTAATTAAAAATGTATAAATTGATCGGTTTTTACCATATAGTTAAGGATCGAAAATTTATAGTAATGTTTTTCATAAGTATTTCATACTGTAACCAAAAAATGAAAAAAATTATTTTTTATGGAATTTTAAGTTCAAATTTGGACGAAATTAGATATTTAAATAAAGAATCACAATGTTAGTTATTTCGTTGTAATTTAAAAATATTTTCCGAAGGTTCTTGAAAACTTTTAAAGTATATTATGATTTTTTATGCACTCGATGGCATTTTAAAATATAATGTTTTCTGCAATAATTAATTCAACCTACTGTATTATTAATAGTAAAATGAATTATTTTAATAGTAATAATATCTTAAAATACACTTAATTATATATAGGCTGATAGACTATCTTCGCTCAGTATCGTTTTTCCTATACAATTATTTTATATTATTAAATTCAAATTTAACAAATCCATTACAGTGACCCCACTCGACAACCACTGTACAGTAGAACGGTTACCCACTTGACAACATTTTTTAATATTACCGTTAAATGTATTTATTAATTATTTTACTATTCGTATTACGGTTGGTTAATTTAATTTTTTTCTGAAACATTGCATTAACTGTTGTATAATTATAAATAATTATTAAAACAGTACATAATATAAAGTCTATAAGTTCGTCAAAATTCTATACTCATATGCTCATAAAAAATGACTGTGTTTACGCTCATTATTTTTATTTTTAATTCAAATATAATTTAACAACTTATGAAAAACCTTGTATTACATTTTTAGTATTTTTGTCCCAACAAACATTTTTTTATCAACATTTCTAGAAAAAAACATAACTGTTTAACTTTTTTGGTAACTAAGGTTATCAAACAATCATTTCAAAAAATGTTAGTATCCTTCCCCCCTGATTATTTTAAAAAGTACTGAGTATTTCCTATTTTTATCTTCATAAAGAAACAACAAGATCTATTTTTCTACTAGAAATTTTCATTGAAGTAAATAATCAGAAAATTTTTCCTACTAAAAAAAAATGTTTATACACAAAAAAAAACACACATGATTATAAAATCAATAAATTTATCTCTCCACTCAGAACCTAAAAAAATATATTCATCCATTTTATTGTAGACTATGGTATTATAATATTATATAGTAAATTTAAAAAAAAATTAAACGTAGTTTGTTAGTTTGTTAAATTTTTTATGCTATAATCATTTTTTGTTTTTGATTCAATTGTCATAAATATTCTATAGATGTAAATAAGACATATTGTATCAGCGATACCTATGGGAAAACAAAATGATTAAAATAAACGAGAGTTCCACAAAGGAAATTAATTAAATATTTTTAAAAAATGCTAAAATATGTAAAAAAAATAAGTCTTGAAATTTCTTTTAAAAGAAAGTATGAACAATAATAATATTGTGTTTTACTGGAAAGTCATCTGAATGAGAGTATCATTAATTTTTAAAACTAAGAGCTTAAATAATCGCTTGCAAAGTGATTCAACTCTGAAATGTTGTTTTCAATGGATTTCGACTTTTAATTTAACTTTTCTTAGAGTCAATTTGGTCGAGATAGAATATTCCATTTATTTATGGTTAATGTTTTATTACTTTCCGAATGTCTAAGAACCAAAACGGAAATCAAGATTTACAATTCGTATTATGTAGTAAAACGTTGTAAATGTCACTTTAGTGCAATTGTGCAAATGGTATGCGAATAGTTACGCGAAGAATAATTTGATAAA
This sequence comes from Pentalonia nigronervosa, assembly GCA_014851325.1. NCBI lineage: Eukaryota > Metazoa > Arthropoda > Insecta > Hemiptera > Aphididae > Pentalonia > Pentalonia nigronervosa. The sequence goes on along the minus strand of JACXSJ010000432.1, from coordinate 172,935 downwards.
AAAATATAAAATATTCTTCATGGAGATCGTGTGTGCGTGTACTGTACAGTACAATAAAATATGATGATAAATAAATAACGCATTGTATTAAAATTTTCAAAAGCTTACGATAAAGAAACACGAACGGTTTTGAAAATATAAATTTCCATTCTTTCTCTGCATAAATGTAAAATAGATTTGAATTGAAAAAGTTCTAAAAACTGATATTACGTATAAAATGGAAAACGAAATGATAAAAAATGCATATAGATGTGTTTTATCCTCGATTTAGCTATTTATTTATTTATGCCTATTGTAATTATATTGGTTGTTTCTTTAGCTCTAAAACTATATGGCATAAAATAGCTGCGCATGTACCCATGTCGGTTTCTTAAATTTGAGAAAAAAAAGTATTTACGCGCCTATAGCTTTCCGATTTTATTGATTTTTCAAATATGTTTAAAAACTGTTCTTCGAATAACAATGTTTTTTTTTTTTTTTTTTAATTTAATCTACAACAGCGGATGTGTAAAAAAATACATAGAAATAAGAATATGAAAACCGTATACACACGAAAATACTGTTCCGTATTGTAAACATTGGGTAAAAAATCCGCTGGATTTCTAAATGGATAACTCGAAAACAAATAAATCCGAAAATTTTATTTTATATTTCGCGTAAAGTCCGCGATTCGTAATAGAGACAAATCCAAAATCGATCTGAAATAGGCCACACAAATTTACTGTAATTTGATTACGATTTACAATAAATTGTGATGACCGGCTAGTACAATAAATTGCATACATTATTATACGTATTAAATACAAAATATAAGAAAAAAGTAGCAACTGTGAAAAAAAATTTCTACCTATGTAAACGATATCATGGTTTATTTATTTTCTACGATTAATTCGCGTTGACTTAAAATAAATGCATATACGCAGTGTTTAAAGGATTACCTACAACACGACTTCCACTCATTTGTGTTTTGTTTAAAAACAAATAATTTCTAATTTTAAATAGATCCAAAAGTCCAGACCATCGACCGTTCCAATTATAATAATATGTTTATTATAGTATGTTGTTGCGGAGCCGTTTCGCGACACAAGCTTTGATGATTTATTAGTTCAATTTCGTATGCACACCTTTGTTTGAAGAGGATTCGTTTTGTTCAAATCTAACGAACGTCGTAAAAAAAAAAACGAAATCAATAGTACATTGAATAGTATATGATTTTATTTTTTACGTGATAACATGATGATTATTGTTTCTATTTAAGCCTAAAAAAATACAAACGATGTTAAAACAATAAAATCATTTGAAATCGATAACGAAGTAATATCGGAATATTTAATAATCGGTAATAATGAATTACCGTGCCAATTCAAAAGTTTGCATTGAAATAATATCGTCAAAGATTAAACGAGACATACATTGTTATTTTTTGTACGCAGTATTTATGTTTACATTGTGTATACAACTGAATTTCATCATCAAGTTAAAATTATTTTTCATTTATTGAAATGCAATATACATATTAGTATAGGTAATACCTATAAAATTTGTGGTTATTAATTTTTTTTTTTTAGTGGTATTTAAAAAATATTTTAGATAGTACCATATTATTATAGTTACCGAATTACTTATTCTTAGATCAAAATATATTATATTATTATGTTTAAAAAACAATTGTAAACTGTAAATTATTATAATTGCAGAAGTACATAATAATTATTAACTAATGTCCTAATGATTAATGAATGCGTAGGTACGTTTTCATTATTTCAGAGTCATATTCTTTCTGCGATTGTTATTTTTTTTTTGCTCTCGGCAATTTAATTTTTTTTTTTTTTTTTTTAATATGTATGTCATCAACATTCTGTTGGTGGGTATTTTTCATTTGTTATTTCAGCTTTTCGTCGAAATTACGTTTCTTACTTTATTCCCATACCTATTCAAATCCCAACATAATATATTATTCTAAAAAAGTAGTGCTTCGAGAGTGTATCAGAATTGCCAAAAATAAGCTTTAATATAAACCATATACGAGTGGGTATGTGTGTGTGCGTTTTATATGATGGTTTATTTTGGCGTATTCAACATTTGTATAGTTAAACATTAAACATTCGAGAGAGAGAGAGAGAGAGAGAGAGAGAGAGAGTGAGAGAGAGACGGAGTGACAGAGAGAAGTGAGAAATATAACGTAATTCACCGCTTAGTTTATATATTATAGTAAAAAAAGTTCGGAATTATATTTTTACATTTTAAATTCCCTATTTATTTTATTACTGGGATGACTTAAAATTGTTGTGTTTTTGATGACTGGTCTGAAAATTCAAACAAATGAATTTTATAGAAACATTATTCGTTTGATGTCATTATTTAGAATATTTAGACCTCGCCACCACATCTGAAACGCTTTTGATTTCTGCCACGCGCTGACAAAGTCGCAATATTAAATCAAAGAAAACATTACGACATTCGCGTTTTAATATTCACCTTTGACAAGTGATACTGAGCGGCAGGGCGTAAGTCTAAAAAGCGAAAGCATTTATCGTTTGAAGGGGCAGAGATTGACATTTTCGCTTGCCGACAATGGGGTAGTTCTTTATGGTATGCAGTTAGCGTTCTTGAAATACTGCCGTTAACGTCTTTAGATATTTTTCGGTTATCGTCAAAAGTTAGTAGGTCACATTTCGGAGTTTATTTCGACCTTTGCGTTTTAAACGCCGATTAAAGACGATCGCAGTTGGCCGCCGTCGCCGTTTATTTTTCGACATTGTTAGATTGTGCTCGACAGTGGCGAAACGAGTGCCCATTACAATGCCTTCTCGAAATTCGGACTACGATCATTACGATACATTTCTGTTATCAGTCGACCGATACCGAACGACTATAGTGTCCTGGGCCATGCACAAAGAATTTATTTGTTTATTGTCATTTTTTAAAATGTTTAAATAATATTTTTCCAAAAATGTTGTTTTGTAACGACTTACAAATATGTAAAGGAAATATAAACGTTTTCTGAAATAATGAGTGGCTAGTTAAAAAAATGGACCACTCCGTATTATTTAATGATGATTTAACGTTTATTTATAGTCGAAGTTCAGTTAACTAGTGAACTTGGCGTTATTGAATTCAAAAATACTTGCATGGAAACGTGCAATAATGACTAATGGTGTTTCAGTAATTGGTAAAAACAATATTAACTGCACTAGTTGGTGGTCGTAACGGCAAAGTGTACGACGAATAACTTTTGATGGAATCGGAAATTCATAAATTTCAATATTTACTTATGAGTACTTAAAAGTTTTGTACCACCCGACTTACCGATAAAATAGTTGTTGACAATTTTACTCGGTAAGTACCCACAGCACGTTTAAATGTATATTACGTTTACGATGCATAATATACATAAAATACCTAAAAATCGACAGTTATTCGTGATCTCCGTTTTCAATATTACTATTTCCTAATGATTAAATTTAAATTATTCGTATAGTTCTCCGAAACATAGAAACTCAAAGTTTACGCGAAACCGTTTTTCGTGCAAATCCTATATTATACATATTTAATATATATTATTTTTTTTTTTTTAAATCTTATTTACCATAAATTATTAAGAAATATGAGCAAAAATTAAATATAAATTTATATTTATATAGGTAATACAATGTAAGTGCGTACATATATAATGAAATAATGAAGTTTACATAAAGTATACAATATAATATACAATTATAGACAATGGTTTTATATTATATTGGCCTGGCGTTAAAAAACCCCATGCACCTAAAACTTCTATGAAGATTCATATGCATATACGTAATAACAAATAAATTAAATAAGCAAAAGGTTTAATATTACATTTTACACACACACACACACACACACACACAACACAATTAAATTATTTATTTATTTGTGCATACAAACGGGTTTATGCCCAGGTAAAAGGGTACGAATAATATAATAATTATTTGTTTTATAAATTATACGTAAAGAGAAGACAGCGTATTAAATATTAACAGAGCAATGCACTGTAACGAATGCTGTCGTACCTAAAACTATATATTATTACGGTTTCCAAAGTATCTATAATTATTTATTTAAAAACGGTTTCCTAAAATATTATAATATTTTAATTCTAAAATTTAACGATAAAAATATTGTATGCAGTTGATAATGTTAATATAATACAGACCTCGCAAACGTTATAAATGACAAAAAAACGGTTGAAATTTTTAAACGTAATCGAGACGGAAAACGATAGACCAAAATGATTAAATAACACATAACGATTGAAAAAATATATAATATATCGTTAAACAAACAAAACATAACTCAAAATGAAATGTATAGAACACCATTAAAGAAAAAATAACACAAAACGACATAATTTAAAATCTGTTTACTTAAAAGTTATAACATTGGTTTCGTAGAAGTATTAATTATTCATATTTTTCATTTTTTTTTTTATTATTGAACTCAAGCCCGTCAACTATGACCATTAGCTGTTTTTAGGTTTTTTTTTTTTTTAGTAGGTTTTATTACTGTGAGGTAGGGTTAGATTGTAACATCGTTCAGATCGGTCTCACATAAATTAATAACATAATATAGCTTGATTATTAATATCAGTAAATTTGTCAAGTTGTATTACGCAAAATATTGATTTTTAATTTTTTCACTAAGCTGATTTTCAATATCATTAGACACACGAGTAGTATATTTTATTCTTCTACTTATTGTACCTTTACACATAGGTATATTTTTTATCTTAATCACGTGAGTCGATTACTAAATAATTCTGTACAAATATCAATCGTACAGCATTTAGTTTTAACAATTTGTCCCCAATCAAGTACAATTTTTTTGATTTAGCTATTGTATAAAACTGCCAAATAAGAAAGTTTAAAATGGATTTTATCCTCAGCAGTATAAATGTTTATCATTTTTTTTTTTTTAATTCTACGAATTTTCTAAAAAAAAATTTCTTGTATTATTTTTGTACTGAACACGGCTTTTTTTTAGGAGTCTAATGGCCTTATTCGATTTTAGTGATGCATTTTCCTATGTCATAACACATTCAGGAACATCCTTTCCATTTTCGTTTAAGTATATAAAACCATATTCAATGTATCTCTTTATATTTTAATAGTTTTACCTTTTCGAGTGGTGGTTCATCAATATTCTCGGTAGTAACTAAATTATGTTTATTTATAACAGTTGAGTTTTGATTAGCTGAAGTCGATGTATCTGATAGTCATTAGAAAAAATCCGTCATTTGTGACTCTTTACTCATATTAGAAATATTTTATAATAATAAATGTAGTCAAATAAAGATAAAATAAATATAAATGTGGAAAACAATGTAAAAATTGCAACATATAAACCTAATTTTCAACGGCGAATGACGATGTGAACAATGTACGGCGATATAATTTAATATGATTGACAAAATAGTATCATTTAATTAAAGCCCACTTGCACTGCGGAGGTGGCAACATTATAGGTTGATAATCTATAGTCGGTGTTCATTATAGAAAACGTCAAATAATAATATTGCTAATATTGTGTTTTCCGTTATAAATTATATTTAAACTTATTCGTGATAATATAATATACTCGTATTATGTAATTTTATAATTTTTATTGATTTAGTTTTTTTTTTTATTATTTGAGATTTTTAATTTTTTGTATTGATTTAAATCATAGGTTAGTGACCCTAAATAATGAGTTGACGATCCCCAGGTTGAGAAACACTGGGTTAGAACACGTGTGTTTATACGACAAGGATTTGTCACTAAAACCCGGGTGGTCACCCATCCGAGAACTAGTGGCACCATCTGATACTTGATTTCAAAACTGAACCAACCATCACACCACACCAAGCCACATTTCTATTTTTTATCTTAATAATCAATTCAAAAATTTATTATATTCCGTATCCGGGCCATTCCCCGCATTAAATTTTGTTTTTAATGATTCAACGATAAAGGCAAAAAAATTGTATAACGTTTAAATTCTGAATAACGATAAACACAAAAATTATATAACATTTATATTCTAAATAATGTAAAATGAATGTTTTTTCAAATGCAAGCTCTGATATAATATAATATTTAATATTTTTTTTCACATTACTCGTATCACTCACATTATATAACTCATTATTCGTGACACTCGTTATCAACTATAATAACTATGAGTAGACATTAGTGTGTTCCTTAACCATAAATGAAAAAAAATTAATATCAAAAAAATTTTCATTTTACCTCTTAAAACAATATATATGCGTATAAAAAATAACCACACGAAATATTGAATTAATCGGGCAAAGTTAATCCGTGTCTAATTGAACATAAAGTTAGAACTTTTAAAAAAATTCAACATTTTTGAAGTTTTTGTACTTATTTAGTAAATCTTTGAAATTTGTTATAGTTAGTAAATTATATAAAACTAAATTTTGACAAAACAATTTTTGATTTACAATTTCTTTAATATCTTAAATTGCTCGAGCAATATATCGACTTTAGTATAAAAACTGTCTTTTTTGACATTTCCGTGAATATCTAAACTAAACATTTTGCCATATTATATCCTAAATAAAATAACAATTTTGTATGAAGCTTGCATAACAAATCTTAAACTATTAAAATATACATATCATTAATAATATTTTACAACATAATATTACCGTAATGTTGAATGTTGGTTGTTTGCTGTCGGGATACTTATTTTTGTAATCTTTGACAATTTGCAGTAAATATTGTTACTGTTCTTCGTCTCCTGTTGTATTTTTCAACGAGCTTCACTCCTCTTTCTGCCATGCCATTAACGATATTTATATGGGCTACAATATTTGTCTACCAGACATTAATAACCATTGCAGTTGCAAACACATTTTCATTCAATAAAATCCCAAAAAAATCCAAAACAAAAGTAATCAATATGCAGTGTGCCGAGAATACGCATTAAATGGATCATGTTTTCGTTGCTCGCATGAATGCATAAACAATGATACAAAATGAAAACCTTGTTCTAGAGTGTGATCCATTGAACGTAAGACACTTAATATTTCAAAAAGTATTTACTTTTTTGATAATATTTTTATTACATGGTATCAAGTCGTTATAAAACAGCATTTTTTTAAAATATTTTTTAAGTTTTTTACTTTTACGAATTACAACATAGAGTTTTAATTTTATAATCCAAAGCAGACTATTTTTCTAAACATTTTGACACATAGAAATCGAATTTTGGACGAGTTGTTTTTGAGTTATAAGTATTTGAAGTTTAGATGAGCGGAGTAGTGGACCAACATTTTTCGGGGTACCTGCATACAACCCTACACTGCTCACACCGAGTCTTGCGTTAAATGGATCACCCTGTACAGTTAATGACCCGTGATGTAAACGAACGAGGCCACCGGGGCGATCATTTTTGAAAATAATAATATGACATCGGTATAAACTGCCTTGCTCGCCGTTCGAAATTCGCGGGTAAATCGAATCGATGATTAATAATATCATCATAATAATGACTAGGTATAATTATTTCCAATCGGTAATATATTTATTACACTTTTTGTGTGCGCAGCATCTAAACGTCAGTGCTTCGATTTTATTTCGTCGCCAAAACCGTGACAAAACAAATAGGTGTGTCAGCGAAAATACGAATTTCGGTCCGGGGCTGACACGTCACTGCGCCGCCGCCGTTCCCAGCCATAGTCGTGGTTCACCTCGTTTCGTTGGCTGCCCACATTAATTATCCCTCTAAAATATAATCTCGCATTATTACATGTGTATCAGAGGTAAGATTTTTATGATTTCATTTTATTTAATTAGAATTAACGCCAAACAGCTTTTTACAATATGACATGGTAGATATTATAATAATTTAAATACAATATAATAAGGAAATAACAATTGTTTAACTTAAGACTAAACTCGATCGACTTGAGTAATGATAAAATGAAACATGTTACAATTATTTGTTATAAAAACAAATCCCCACAGGGATGAGTGAAGTAAAAAGTGAGCCTCCGTACTAATATTAAAATAAGTTTGCATATCTCATCATTTTTGAAAATGGGGCATTCCTGAAAAAGTCAGTTTTATTTATGGAGGGAGGTAAAAATAACCCTGAAGCCTAGTATTACTAAGGATACGAAAACAAAGTAGTTTAAGAAGCCTAGGAGCATCGATTCGACCATCGGTCAGTCCGAGGATGAAACTAGGACCGAATATAACGCGCTTAACTGAAAGGGAATTGAATTTTAGAGCTTGACTTGTAATCATGATTTGAGTGGTTTGGTATTTACATATTTGTTTCCGATGTATGCAATTAAATGGGAGTATGATATTTTTACGATTCACGAAACATAGAATCCATGGAGAAAAAAATGTATTTTGCACGAAAAAGAATAATTTAGGGGTTAGAGAATATTCAATACATTAGAAAATATTTGAGAATAAAAAACTAATTTTTTTATAAATAGTTTTATTTTTGTAAATATTTTTTTTGAAGAAAATAGTTTAATAACTGTATTCAAATCGACGTAATATTTAATCTTGATCCCTTGAGAATTGGTGGATGTTTATAGTGTATTTTATCAACCCTTATAAATACTTTGAAGGGTGACTCACACGTGAATATAGAATATTTTTGAATTTTTTTTTACTTATTTATAGCAGAATTTAAAAAAAAATACACGGGCGATGCCACATGGGATAGATAGTTGTAAATAAAAAAAAAACAATAAATTTAAACTGTTGTTCTAAACCAAATTAATTAAATAAATTTAAACAGAATAATTTAATAATTTTAAAAACGGAATATGAAAAGAATATTTTGCATTAAGGACATAAAATATCATATATCTGGTATTTTAAAAGAATATCAAAAGAATATAAATTCGACATCTAATTATCATATTGTAGAATGAGAAGATGCGAACTAGGCTTCCAGACAGGATGTGGATTGATCAGCAAAGACGGTGCATAAAATAGCTGACGCATCTATTTACTTTGTCATGACTCATGACAAGAACTTTCGGATTTATTATGAAAATCATATCCGATTTATACCCAAACGATCATTTCAAGTGTCTGCACTCATTATTTCGAAAATTTTTAACTTTTTGTTTTTATATTACAATTTGATGTCATTTCAAAACAACATATTTTTGAAAAAAGTATTAGGTCATAGTTTTTATCTTTATAATTTTTTAAGTGTTAAACTTCTTTGAACGACACCATGCATTTTTTGTTTCATATTTCTAAGAAAAAAATTATTCGGAGTATTTCAATCAAATAAAAATCAAAATTTCGAACAAATAGTTCGTTATTTATAAGTGTTTAATGTTTAGATTAGCGGAAATTATTGATAATAATTTTATTTATTACATCGGCTGCTGTATTAGTTATTATCTCTCTTTCTCACTCACAAAATAGTTTTAAAACTAATAACAATCACTAAAGATTTACAGCTTTATTTTAAATTATTTAGACAGTTATTTTTATAAGAAAATAATAAATAAGCATATTTAGTTTAAATTGAATTCCATAAATTTTGAATTAAATCCATATTTTTCATAAAAGGAAAAACCATGTTGACTATGTGCCGAATCGCATAATATAATTTACAATATTCAATACTAATATCTTAATTATTTATATTAATCAATACATAAACATATCACTTAACACGTTATCAATAATTCACATTTAGCATTTCTTTTCTCTGACGTTTTTATTACGTGTTTATAAATCATTTTTTACACAATATATCAAATTAAAAAATTAATTCTGACTAGAGCTCAGTTAAAAACGATGTTGGCATTTTTTTTTTCTAAAAACATTTATTAAAGTTTTTCTGAAGATTATTCTTATAGGGGCAACACTATAAAAAAAACTCGAAAAACTACTGCTTTAAAACTACCTGCAACTAGATAAGATTTACGGCCCATAAATGCGTTATGTGAAATTTGTGTAACATTTTTTACTAATAAAAAAAATGTTAATGCAAAAAAAATAACGCTGTACAACATTCCTAAAACATTCCACACATATCACTTGAAGTTTAAAACACACAAAAATGATATGTATGTTTTTTGTTATGCTATTTAAATATTGAAATACATCGTTCAATTATATATTTTATTTTATTACGATTTTTGTTATTAGACCTTTTGAATAATAATTATCAATAATTCGTAACTAAATTGATCTATTCAAAAACAAAATAATATCTGTCTAGTTCAATGTTAAAATTAGATTTGGCTTTAAGACAAAATAGTCTAATAGTATTTTAATATAAATATAAAGACACAGAGCGAAAGAGATTTTTATAAGTCACTAATTAATATTCTGATGTAAATGGAATTTGCTTAGAGTGAAAAACAAACGAAAAAATTGTTAAACGGATACCTCAGAACACAGAAAACGCAGTTCACCAGCATTTAACTATTTTATAGCGCAAAATATGATTTATTCGATGTTCACGACGATCTTATTTTATATTATATTTAACGATTGTTAGGCCGATTCATTTCCCTTCATTGTTTAACTGAAAACGGGCAAAAGCCACATAACGATAGTGTGTCTAACCACATATATCTAAATACAAATTAATTAATTGAGATTTGGTGGGGCCACGTTTTCTAGACATATTTGATGTATGTGATGCATTGCAGTTTGGCTGAGTAATTATATTTGGCTTTACGAGGAGGTACGGATGATAATGGAGTAAAGGATCGTTTAAACCAACTACAGTGAAGTCTAAAATCAATAATATCTGAAAACAGAGAAGAGATTTTAACGAGACCGTCGATAGATAATTACTCGGTGCAAATATCCATGCAAGCTTGATTAGTTCTCGCTAGTGCGTTGATATTGTCCTAACAATCGTGCAACTTTATTATCTATAAGTGTTTTCGAGAAGAAACATTAAAAATATTTTAAAATCTTTCTGAAGTTTATCCAATGCAATATTACAGATATTTCGGAGAGGAAACGTTCCGGATATATGCAATTATTTAGAAAATTGTCAGAGTTCTCAAGCGAATATTGTCATTGAAATTACAATGACGCGTTTACCGAAATTATAGTGATAAACACGAATTCTATCTAGTTATAGAGATTGAATAAGTCTGAGGAAAATTCAATCAAAGTAGAAACTACAAAATTAAAACTAGTGTTAGGATTCATCTAAATATATCTATCTAGATAATTATTTATTTATCTTTCATCTTATCTAGATAAATAATAATAAGTTATCTCAGTATTTATTTTAGATAAATATTTCACTTATCTAGATAAATTCACAAAATTCATTTTTTTGTAAACATTTTCTAGAATTGTCTGAAAATTTCTAAACTTTACTCTCTTTCCCTCAGGCGCATCTTGTAACTAACATAACACGGTCTACAAAATATTGTACCTCTAATAAATATTAATTCTTATTCTATTATAGCCTCAGTTATTCTTGATTGCATAGTTTTTTTAAAGTTAATGTTTAGTGATAAACACATGTAATAATTTCAGACGAAAACAACCGTATTATTCATGCACAATGTACATTGAGGTTATTTTTTTGTAATCATTAAACTTAAATTTATCTTTTTATAATTATTTGTAATTTATCTGGATAAAATATTTTTATCTTTTATCTTTTAGGAAGATGAATTTAATTTTATTATCTCTTATCTGTATCTCGATAAAATAAACTGTAGTTATCGTTTTATTTATGAAGAAGATTTTTTTTTTTTAAATCTAGTTCTAACACTAATTAAAATTATTTATCACTAAAACGTAAGACTGATGCACACAGCATCATTAGGTATATGATGACGTTCAGGGTAGAAATTAAATGGCCACCTTTTTTTTTTTTTATTACCTAGTCGAGAAAAATTGGTTTCTGATAAGAGTTAACTATCTAACACAAGAATGACTTATAGATTGAACTCAGTGTACATGATTTTTCTAGAGCAATGTACAACTAATTTACGAATTCGCAGAACATTTTTCATTTTCTTCGATAATATTTTTCATTTCTCGTGTTTGGCACCTAAACAGAGATTTAATAACTATTTTGTTCGGAATTATGAAGTCGAAAAACGTACTAAAATCAAAAATGTAGAAATTTATGAAACGGATTAGTTATTGGCGGTAGGTATCGGTAAACGCAATTGTAACACTATAAATTCAACCGTTGGCCTTCATCAGTCAAAAATTAAACTGGAAAAAAACTAGCAGTTTTATTGTAAACGATAAACATATCACTCTGAAATCTAGCAACATAATATAAAACACATAAGACTAGATATGTCGACATACCGCCTAACATTTACAGCTTACTACACCTTGAAACACAAAGAGAAAATATTACATGGAAAATATTTAGTTTCTAGTTTTTTTTTACACACCATGAACATTTTTCGCGTCTCTTGATGTACATAACATTATATTATATACATATAATCGTCTATGTATTATAAAACAAATATGACTAAAAGTCATGTAAGTGAAACAGTAGGTTTGAATTTTTCTAAGAGGATTATATTTTATATATAGTTAAATATAAATATTTATGATTTATAATAAATGATAACATCAATACATAATAATATATCAATTATACTTATCAGGTAGAAGACACGTTAATTGTGGGTTACATTTTTTTTTCGGTTCTACCTCTCTTGTTCAACCCAGAATGTTTAATTTGATTTTCCATATTATATTACACAAGTCACCAACAATTAATACATTGAATATATTGTTTATATAGCTGTGTGACACAACTTTAACTGGGAAAAATAAACAAACATATAATACGGAACTTTATCGGTGTATTTTAGTTTTATAGTGTAATTCAGTTCACGGTACCTCAATTCACGGTTCAATCGTTACCTGGTTTTGTTAACTCATTTGACCAAGATGGTCAACCCACCTGTTTTGGATTAGATATAGCACTTGGTTTATTTTCAAATGTGGGTCAAACTAATTTTTAAACTTTGATGATATCTCCAAAATAGTCTATGAAACATTCTTTAAAATCGGTCGAATAGTCTTAGAGTCTATTAGCTACAAAAATAAGGATATTCCATTTTGTTATATATTTGAGTAGGTAACAAACAATCAATTAAATATTATTTTCATTCTATATTTAAAAAAAAAATTCTATAGCAAATATGGCAATTTGACTATTTTATACAATTTTTTTTTTAGATTTTTTTTTTTTTTTTTTTGTAGCCAATAGGAACCCTTTATAAAATTAAAAAATGATTAGATTTTTGTCAGCCATAACGAAATTCATTTTTAAACCACCCTATAGCTATAGGGGCTTAAACATGAAGCTTAAAGCACACTTTGATCCTTAAGAAATCTATTGATATCATTTCAATTGAATTTGGTTTAGTAGTTTATGAGATTCGCCGATAGTTAAAAACTTATTTCGCAATTATTATTATATATAGAGAGATTTTTTAAAAAAATATTCTATTTAGAAAAAATAATGTTTTACAAATTAGATAGAAATATGTTAAGCACGTTGACAAAATAGCTGATTATATTTTCAAAGTTTTCGTGGTACTATTAAATAATAAAACTACAGATGAAAATGTTCTCAATATACTTTGGTACCAAAAGTTCTCGTCTACCTGTATAATCGGTAAATGTTAAAAAGGTTCGATCCATCACTTGATAGAGACTTATAAAGGTAGTCACCACAAACTTATCTTGCCAACGGTAGCAACCAACTGTTCAAATTGTATTTACCAATATCGTGTAAAAAAAATCCCATGTTATACGTTGAAAATAGTACAGATCCATATATCTTTTGAAAAATTAAAAAAAATTCAACAAAAACTTACAAATCATCACAACCCAGAATCCAGCCTATATCTCGGTCAAGTTGGAATATCTTCTGGAGGTCTACCATGTAATACAGAAACAAATTGATCAGTTAAACCGAAAAAATGTTTGGGTTTAAATAGAAAAAAAAAAAATGCGATAAATACAAAATCTCATTAATTTGTATTGCTATTATTTATTACATTCAATTGTTGTTTTCTGTAATTGTTTAGGTACATACTTGATTTATTAAAATTCATTGACTATACTATTATTATTCACAGTATTTTCGGATATATTTTTATTTATTGACTGTATTACAGATTTTGGGTGAAACAAAAAATGTATTAGTTTTACAAAGACGTTTTTTTTTTTTTGAAAACACTGTTTTTTTTTTTGTCAAATATCAACTATTTTGTAAATATTATGATAACGTATCTTATTTACAGTTGTGCCTGTTCGGCCGAATTCAGTTACGGTTCGTAAATACGCCGTCCGGGTATGAATTTCTGATTAATTGGGCGCAGCAATAACATCTCTCAAAAGAATAGAAGCTCACGAGATTTACTTTTGAAATTCGCCATCCTCGATTTTACTGTGTTTCCTTATTTTTTTTTTTTTTTAATACAGTACAGTACTAGCTTTTGTTACAGCCATTGTTGAAGTAAGTAAAATAATGTTTTGCCTTTTGTCGGTAGATTTGTAGTCTGCGTGGAGTGCCCGCAAAATTGTTTAATATTATATTATAGTAATGCCGTCGAAGCAGACTTAGTTCGTTAAGTCATTCATGTATAGATATTGTATATACATCTATGTACAGACGTCCTTAGAAGCAATTTGCGAAGAAACTGTATTCGGATTTCACATACATATATACATAATAAACATCACGCACATTTTGTAATGAATCGTCGTCATTATTTGTACAATAATCTGAAATTATAATTATATACGATATGAATATTATTCTGTATAAAATATATTATGTTTTTTCTCATTTTTATTCGAGACGGAATATTGCACTATTGAAAACTACAACAATTGTTTGGTTTTACAATAGTATTCTAACCATGGAAAAAAACAAAAATTTTATTGAATGAGAGTAATATAATTGGTAGAACATTTCTACGTCTGTATCAAAATAATCAATTTTTACGATTAAATAGTTTTGTTTTCATTTTATTGTGCAAACTTACTTATCTTCCGACAATTTCTCTGATAACGAACATCATAATATAGAGCGAAAAAACCCTGATATTAAATGTAACATCATAATTTTTACAACAGTTGTGTACAAAGCTGTATTCGACTTAAATATGATCCAAAATTTTAGAATTAGATTTTTTGTATTGCCTTAAAACCAAGATGAAATTCGTATTGTTATAATTATTAACATTAATATTGCAAATATTATTTAATAAAAAAAAAAACATTAAATAATGTTTCAATAGTTTTTAACACCCATCTTTAAATAGGTACTAACACTGGGCTACTGCTCGTCAAAGTATATTAAAGCAAATTTGAACAAAAATAAAAAATAATATTATCTCGTCATGTTATTACATAATTGACATTGTGTTCCACTGAGTACGAATATTGTAATATTGGAGATTATAAATTGTTTTCGCTTTGTAATCATTGTTTACAAATTCCAATGCTTCCACTTTTTAAATTTTTGTTAACAAATATTGTACATAAATATTATTGGTATACACTGTAACGAGTTTAAATTAAATGTTTAAAATTGGAACCAATAATTATGTTTAGTTATGTTTAGTTCATAATAATGATATTGAATTCGGATATTTTTTAATTCTTATCGTTTTTTAAACTAATATAGACTCATTTAGAATCTTAAATTAATACAGTTTTGTGGTTTTTATTTAAACAATTTAAAATAAATTCAATTAAACCATTGATAATTTCATACAAAAAAAAAAATATATATTATATATAAAACGCTACATTTAATTCTTAAAACATTTAAATCGTTTACAAAATTAAGTAAGTATTATCATAATGAACAATATTATATTATTAAATTGTAATATAAAATATTTTTTCAGATCGAGAAAATATTTGGAATATTTAAACCAAAAGAAAAATGTTTATTTTAAAGTTGTATCGAAGTTGATAACTTTTAAATAAAGAAACTTGCCGTAATGGGATTGATATAAATGCATTGTAACTTAACACAGTGTATTGTAGGGATTCAGCGAAACACAATTTTACATAAAAGCTTTTAACCACATTACATTTCATGCCATATGAGCTGACCTTTGTATTGGAATTTAGAGTTAAATAATAAATATTATCATTCAATTGATTTTAACACTAGGCAAAAAAATTATTTTCGAACTTGAAGTACGTCTTTCTTATTTATTCATACCAAAGCTTTGGAAAAAGTCTATTTTTTTATTGATTATTGTTGTAGTATTATAACTAGATAGTTTCTAAAAGGTTTTTTTATTCGAAATAAAATTCCACAATTTATTTAATATTGCATTCTGAGAAAAAAATCAACTTATGAATATTATTATAATAAAACATCAAATATTGAATTGATATATTATTATTTAAATATATTTAAAATTGAGATTAGCGGATTGATACCTAAATAAAAAAAACTCGGTCAGCATTGTAAAATTTGTACAAATAATATACACTATTGGTATATCGTTCAATTTTTGTGAGCAGTTAATTTCAGAATAAAATGAAATTTAAATAAAGACATTAAAAATAAATTAAAAGCCTAAAATACGACTATTGCAAAAATAACACAAAAAAAGTTTTTTTTTGAAAAGTTGATAGCGTCTCGGGTCATAAGATCGTTCCGCATAAAAAAAATAGAAAGTATTTATATTTCAAAAATTAAACATTTTATGCATAATTTATATGAGTTTGTCGAATTTCCAAAACATAGTTAATAATATTCAAAATCATTATACTATATACATAAAACTGTGCATTCATTTAATTTAACAGTTCGATGTAAAATCATTTTGTCGAATTTTCAAAGTCATGAGATAATAAGCTATGAAATAATATTATGTAAGCACCACTACAGTAAAATGTTTGTTTAAAATATGTGCCTTTAAGTTTGTTTTAGTTTTGAATTAATTTGATCAAATAACTTTTTGAGTAGGCACCTATAATGTCTGACAAATGGGATAAGTTTATGTTTTCACTTTAATTTTATGTTCGATATTTTCGAAACTGAAACTACCGAAATATATCTCTGTAATAAATTGTACCTACTCTTAAACGATAGCGAATAAAATACTGGAACCTCTATAGTTTCTTATATTAATCGTCTAGTTGTTCTATAAGTGTTCAATATTTGAACTTATGTTCTCAAACAAAATATACTTAACAGTTTCTTGTCGAAAAATAAGTAAAAATACTTCCTTGAAAAAGTGTGCGACTTTTTTTCCACGCCGAGTTTGTTATTTTTCGAAATTGTGTTCAAATAATACGTGGAATACTTATTGTATAGTTTGGATCTTTTGCCGAAATATTATTGTTAACTCTAAGTTTGAAACACTAACATAGTAAAGGAGTTTTTAAGTATATCTAACGATGATTTTTATTTTATCTATTTTACAGATATTAATCATTATTATTGTTATACTAAGTTATTAGAAATTAAAAAGTTACCTACTATGTATTATTAGTTAGTACCTATTTCGAATTATTTTTATAAATTTTAAATGTCAGATTGAATACAATATTATGTATATAATTTTCCAGTAAATTTTCGATTTAATAAATAATAAAGAACGAAAAACATACAGTACCAACTTTTTCTATCCATACTGTTCATTATTATAATAATTTATTATATTGAAAAATTATAGAGAAATTAATATAAAACTTATTATTTCGCAGAGACTTAATGCGTACCTTTAACGTAAGTTTGATATAAAAATACGTTGTCAATATTCATTGTTTCACTGATGCATTGATTTGTGATTGTATGCACTTTATTCATAGCCAACAAAAATTATTTTATTATTATCACAATTAATGTGAAGTTTTACATAAATTTGATAAATTTAACAGCTCGTTAAAAATTTAATTATCCGGGCATGGACCATTAAATGATTATTTAAGGGTCCAATGAGCAGTAATGATTGGGCTTGTGTATTCTGTCATAAGACATATATTATTATTACTTTGAGTGACATTAACACTTTATGATTAATTTAACTACTATAAAATAATATGATTAGAATATATAAAAAATAGTTGAATAAACTGAGAAATATTTTTTTTTTTAATAGGTAAATTATATTCTTTATCGACCATAATTTAGCGTATGTAATTTATTATTTTATTTTTTTTTTTATGCATACTAAATATTATTGTTGTTATTGAATTCGAAAGTCCTTTTGAATTCTACTTGAATCTTATTATTTTGAACTTTAAATATAAAATGAATACATTGTCGTTTCAAAAACAAAAAATGTGTGTAATACAAAGAATGCAAAATAAAGCAGAATAATGTAATACTGAAAGGCGTCGTAAAGTTTTTTTCCCCGAGGCTGTATTTACATTTATACGCTGTCACGATTTTTAAAAACCCAAAATTATTAAACATAATAGCATGCACCATATTATATTATTTTCTATCAAGTATTTATTGTTTCGGGAATTCAATTTGAATAAATTTCCTTGATTGACATACTTAGGTAGGTATTTAAAACATCAATACATTAAAAATAATCAATTCGTATTAATATTAGTCACTAAATATTATTCAGTATTTGTTGTGTATATTAATAATATACAGTTTGTATATTTTGTAAACAACAATCAACAGTCGTAAGCTTTAATTTGAATATATTATATATTTCATAAAATAGGTACTATTTGGAAATTTTTTTTTTTAACCATTAGAACCATTCGTTTTACGATATCTAATAAGTCAATATTATTTTTATTTATTTTTCACTCGTCAAATTATTGTCCCCGAAGGTTTTAGGAAAATACTATAAATGTGGCTTACACGAGGGAAAAATAGTTAAAAAAAAAAAAGTTTTAAATTCAGTCGTTCAGCGCATAAACGTGCGTACTATGTATACAGTTGTTACATTTGAAAATAATATATTATGGTCAATCGTATCGTGCATGAAAATAATACATTAATAGGCACGTTCACTAGATAGGTACTAAGTACCCGAACTGCGCAGGTAATATTTCAAATATAAACTAAGTCGTGGGCAAACAATTAAAACCGGAGTGGGTATAATAATAATTGTAATTTACAAACATTAAATACAATTGCTTTTTTTTTTTCATTCGGATCATTATCGTCATCAAAGAGTTGCATCTCAAATCCGAGTCTAAATCATTGAAAACGCAACGCTGTCGGACAATAATTTAGATAGTTTTGGGTGTAATAAAATAATATAACACATAAAACATGGTCTGCATAATATACTATACCTCTAACAAACATTATTTAATGTCAATAAACGGAAAATTGAATTTCGATGTCGAAACGTACATCGCTCGTTTAAACGATAAATATTAAATAATGTATTAATATATACCGATGCGTTATGATGCACTGCCTTACGTTTTCTGTTTAGCGATATAGCAGTTGGCCCGAGCGACAATTATTATTATTATTTAAATTACAAAAATTGAATAATATTATATTTGCGCGAAAGTAAAGGATCGCGATATTATTTTTACTGCCCTAAAAGGTGCGTTGTTTCCATTGCGATCCGTTTTAAATCGATAGAGCCAAATAGATTAGTCAGATGGATGGAAATAGTACGAATGACGCAAATCAATATATTATGCGTAAAATCAATAGACATTTGTACATCATAAATCATGTTTTACATTATGCAGAAGATAATAATAATACAATTACTTCGATTTATTATGAACGTATATGGATACAGTAATGTGTAGTTCATTGCTTGCAAACGTTATATATAACAAAAACCGATTGGAATTTGTAAACGCAATTAAAACGAAAAACAGTAAACAAAAAAAAAAAAAAAAATATACTGTCACAAAACAAAACATAACGATTAACAAAATAATATATTATAAATCGTTAAACAACACATAACGCAGAACTAAATAAAATAGGATGTCATTAAACGAAATATTTTAAAAACCATATACATTGGCCTAGTGTGGCACGGTTATTGGCCTTTAGTTCTGAAGTCAAGCATCAGCCGGTGCCACTGGTTCCCGGATGGGTGACCGCCAGGGTTCTAGTGACAAATCCTCGCCACATATATACACGTGTTCTGACCAACCGTACCCACCCATATAGTAATAAACCTATTAAAATGCTTACAAACAGCAAATGGCCATAGTTGCCGGGCTTAAGTACAATAAAAAAAAAAAAAAAAACCGTTTACTTCAAAGTTGTATAATATCAGTTTCGTAAAAATATTTAATCCACGAAATGTATTTTTATCTTAGCAATGAATCTAAGAATTATTTTTTGTATTCAGGGCATTCAGGGCGCATTAGATATTAATTTTAACGATAAAACGTTAAACGCAAAAGTTATGTAAAGTTGTTATTCCAACTGACGATAAACGCAATAGTTATAAAACGTTTAAATTCTGAATAACGATAAATACAAAAATGTTATAACGTTTACATTGTAAGCAACATAAAACGAATTTTTTTTCAAATGCAAGCCCTAATGTAATGTAGGGTAACCATACGTTCTATTTTATACAGGATTTTCCTTTATTTCAGTTTTGTGTCCTGTTGTCCTGGCAAACTTCTTTCAGGACTCTTTTTGTCCTGCTTTTTGTGTAAATTCCATTTATTCTGTATTAATTCTTATTTATATGTATATAATACGCCACACGTTGTACGTAAATATTATTAACCTACATATTATATTTTACTTTTGAATTTTTTTACAAAAATATTATGTTATTGATGATGATGATAGTGATAACATTCATGAAAAATAACAATTACGAAAATCGATATTGGTGAAAATACGTATATATTTGGTGTATAATATAAAGCCACGTGTAGTTCTATATGTAATATCTATCATGTATAATTTTTACAAAAGTTATAAATTAACAAAAAAAAAAAAAAAACTATAATTAATATTATGGATATTTTTATTATTATTTTTTTTTTTTACTTTTTTAAATATGGTCACTATCTAGTGTAAAGTTATAATGTCCTCACATCAAATGTTATGCTTAGGATGTCTTAAAATTGTTTTTTTTTTTGATAAAACAAGTCGGGGATCGTAACAATCAAAAACCAAGACGGCGCTCGTTTTTCGAATGTCGCGTACCCGTTTCGGCGGTGAGATTTTAACACTTCTGGTCGTCGGTGGCATGGTGAAGAGGGTAATCGAGAGACGGCGGCCACCTCTGAGTTTCTTGAGGGGTGGCTGGGCGGCTGAGTGGGTAACGAGTAATGGCCAATAATAAATGATAATCTAGTATTAACTGTTATAGTATTTTATTAATAACTACGAGAAGCAGTTGCAACTAATACGACAGTGAATGCAGTGAATTGGTGCTGCAGAGTGAGTAAAATATTAGACTAATCTCTGAAAAATGTCAAGTTTGCCACGCCACTGCAGTACCAGTATCGCTATGTTTGCACAAAGACTTCGTGCAATCTCGGTGATATGAATAAAATATGGACTCGGTGCTCGAATTTTGATGGGAGAAAAGGGGAGCGCAGGGTAATAGGGCTGCTCTATTATTATTTTGTAGGTATTTTTTTTTTTTTGCTATTCAACTATTATTCTTACTGCAGCGGCAGCGGAAAAACTTAATGCCTGAGTTAACTTGTCATTGAATGTAGATTTAAATTGTTGTCAATTATACTGTCAACGAAAAAATCGAAAAATGTTTTTAATATTGTTGATAACTAGTTTAATTCGGTCATTTAATAATACGTCTGTATAGCTTTACAGTCCCCATAGCCGCGCCGACTATTGCTATGACCATCTTTCTGTGTCTCTGTCTATGTCTCTCTCTCTCTCTCTCTCTCTCTCTCTCTCTCTCTCTCTCTCTCTCTCTCTATCTCTCTCTCTGTTTCTCCCTTTATCTTTCTACAAACGAACGCCATAATAACTTCGTTATTACTTATTTATTAATATTTTAATTAAAAAAACATTGATTTTTTACCTGGTTTGACTATCTAAAGGTATTTATTTATACAACTTTTATTAGCGACAACTAAATTGAATAACGAATATTTAGGTGAATGCAAAGCAATGTTCACTAACATAAATCATATTTATAATTCATTGATAAAAAGTAGAAATGTGGTAAAGCCTAACGTGGACAAATGATTTCACCCTCGGAACAGGTTTTTAAATCGTAAGGTTGAGCTCATCCAATTAATTTTTTTCCAATTCCAGAACCGCCCAATAAATATGTTTTAATCGAAACTTAGGTATATGACCTGAAAAAAACCGACGATTTCGTTACAACCAAAATTAGTGTTGTTCAAAAATTCCCGCCGCACAAAAACATGATAGGACCATAAGCAATAATAATAATATCTTTATAGGTACCTATTATACTTAGGTATATTATACTTGGAAATTCGTTCAGACCGGTCGGTACGATAATTTGGCGCAAACTGAAGTCATCGAGTTGAAACACGCAAGCCATATAAATGACGACGGGACTAATCTAAACAACTACGACCTACAAGCTGCAGTGTTAGCACTAATCTAGATAATTATTTATTTATCTTTAATTTTATCTGGATAGTTAATAATAATTACGAGTTATCTTAATATTTATTTTAACTAAATAATTATCACTTATCTGGATAACTCACGAAATAAATTTTTTTGCAAAATTTTTCCATTTTCCGAGAATTTCTCAACTTTATTTTCTTTGTACAGGCACATCTTATGAGTAACATAACAAGATACACAAAACATTGCACCTCAAATTAATATTATTTTTTGTTATATTATCGTCTCAGTTTTTTCTAATTTCATGGTTTTTTCAAGTTAATGTTCAGTGATAAACAACATGTAACAAATGCAAACAAAAACAACCGTATTATACAGGCATAGTGTACATTGAAGTTAATTGTAAACGTTAAATTTAAAAATTTTATATTTATAAGCTTAATTAGTAATTATTCGTAATTTATCTGGATAAAATATTTTTATTTTTTAATAAACGAATTTGGTTTGATTATCTTTTATCTGTACCTTTTGTTTCTATTTGAAAAACAGAAGTTTGTACTGTCGCCCTGATCATCCTTAAGTGGTATAAAGAATCTCAAGCTTCCAAAAATATGGTCTTCAAGTGTAATTAGAAATTCCAAAAATCAAAATTATAACGCATGCATAATTTAATCATAAAAATATATTGAGCGTGCTTAGAAAATCGACCTGTAGATTTTAATTTACAATAATTGATAGCTGTCCACTGTATACGACACTCTTGGAAACAACGCATGCCCTATTCACGTGTATATTATTGTATTGTTACATATGAGCAGAAGAGCAGCAACGACAAATAATATATTTGGAAAACGCTTAAAGATCACGTGCATTAGTCCCCACCCTCTTTTCTTAAAATGCTTGATTTTTTATTGCTAATAATTAGCATGTTTAGACTTCACTAATTGTGTTTAGGGCGTTGTGTGGAGCTGGAGTAACGTTACCCCAGCTACTCGTCATAAAAATGGGCATTTGTCGTTGAACGAGGTACGTACAAATTCCGAAAGTGGTCGTACATACCGATTACATACTAATTATTTGCAATAAAAAAATCGAGTATTTTAAGAAAAGGGGTGGGGGAGATTGGCGTAATGCACGATCGTCGTCGCAAAACGTGTCGAACATCGCAGTCATCCGTCTGCAGAATAGATACTCCGACAAGGCAATGGCCTAAAACAAGACAATATTTTCCGTAGGTCCTTCTCTGCGTTTGCATTGATTTCGTTTTTTCCCGGTGCTCATATTGTATTACGTACAACGATATAATAATACAGATAAATTACACTCGGCCTACGACTACCACTCGGCACTCTGAACCCGCGAGTGGGCGCAGTTGGACCCTGGGAGGTGGGTGTCGGGTGGGATCGGGTGTTTTTTGTAAAACAAAAAGAGTGTTGGGCCAGAGAGCGAAACTAAAAATATAATATATATTACGTCACGTAATGTACTTTCATATCTTAGGTGCCTAATGATTAGGAGGTACGTTTGGTTATACGCCGAACGATTATTACACACTCGCTGGACTATAAGCAAGGCTTTGGTGTATTTTTTTTCATTTGTCATTCCGTTTTTCTCTTTCACTAACACGCATTTAATATTAAAATAGTACATTTATTTCTTGTTGTTTTCAACGGTTAGGTTTAGTAAGGACAAAAATGACTTATTGCCAACGCTACGTGTCCGTTTCATAATGTACGAACAACATTGCTGCCGAGTGGTAGAATATTGTGTAGCGTTTTATATTGAATGTTTTTTCTTTTTTTAACCGTTTTCGAGAAAACATATTAATATTGTTGGATAGTATTTTCGCGTGTGAGTGGACATTATATCAGTATATGAGAAGAGTAGAAAAAAGGTTACACATTTCATGAATTATTATACAGTTAAAATGTGTAAAAAAAAAATGTACCATTCTATGAAATTGATTATTGGAGTCCATCAATTTAATGCGATTTAGTGTTTGGGCAGTTATATTTTTTTAGCATGTAATTTTTTTATAAAATGCAAAATTAAAAATTAAAAAATAAAATAAGTAACCTTTAATTTGTAAAATAGTTTATGTATAAATAAAAAGAGTATTGTTTCAAGGATACGCGTAACTATAATTTTAGTATACATAATGAACGAATGTATTTCTATTCTCGAAGTATTAAAAAATAATAATAAATACCTTATCTGATTAACCGAGATTATGGGAATTACTACAAACATTTATACACCTGTAATATAATGGATTTCAATAGTTTGTAATGCGATAATTAATAATTTTTTTTTTTAAATCTTTTACGTTTATTACATATTTATATTTTATAGTTAAAATGCCACATCAACACTTACGGTTGATCCGCTTGGCTGCATCAAATTTCCTATGATTGCAATCTGGTGGTTTTCTTCGATATTGAACCAAAGTCTGTTAAAAAAAAATAAAAAAAAATATATTTTATCATTATTCATTGCATAATAATATTTCACGTCAAGACGACTTAATCAAAATACCATTATACGGTTCTAAAAACTAAATAAAACTGTATATTGATATTATGATATTATAAACGTGGGTAGACAATGTGTCTCGTCACTATGTAAACATTGAACGATTTTCAAATTTAAATGTCTCGACAGATGAGAACAACAAGATTGAAAAATATTGCAAAAACCAACACCGTACGTTATTGACTTATATAATACGACGTAACGATAAGAATAGAACGTACTAACAATACTTTTGGTTGTGCCATCGATATTATTATTATTATTTATATACACTACATTTATGTTCCACTGTGTCTGTTGTAGTTATAATAATACAATAAATATACATCTTCGTCGTCTAAAACATAACAGTAGCGTAAAGATAATATTATATAGGCAGATAGCGATTAAATCTACGATATTCTGTGACAATTATTGTTTGTTTTCGAGTCGTAGAACAGATTCGCGTATGTTGTTGATGTGCCCAGGTACTGGTAATGTTGTATATATTATTCTATTTTACACAACCATCGCACATGCATTTAATTAAAATGTTTAACAATAATTATTGTCATTCTAACCGAATGCAAATAAATACGATAAGGAGAAGAATAAATTCGGCATAACCGAAAACATAGATGAAATACTACTTTAATTATTATATATGGTGTAAATTTAACATTATGTTATACAATTTTTTAATAAAATAAAGTCCATGTCATTAATGGTCATTAGACGAACATCTAAGTATTTACACGAATTATACGTTATTTGAATAAAATTGATATAAAATAGTGTTAGAAGTGTGTAAATAGGAGAGTCATATATCGCCTTTCCGAGATCTTAAATTCCGACCCATGTAACGTTATAGAACCACCAGAATTTTTCTTAAATAAAAATTGCTCAACAAAATCCAAAAGCTTTTTAATACAGTTTATTAACTCAACCTATGCCATTCAATCACATATTATAAACTATGTATTTATTTTTTGTATATGCACATAACGCACTTTTAAAATATAATATCTAATTTAATAATAATGTAATAATATGTAATGTATTTTTGCGTCTAATGACCATATAGATGCCGCAGATGGATTATAGTAAAACAAATATAATTATCAAAACGTTTCACACTTTTGTCAATATTTGAAGTGTCAAGTGCGATTTATTAAACAACTGTATTTATACACTCTTTGATTTATCTTTTCATTCAATGGTTTATTATCCGTGGCATAGTGACCTCTATTCTGACAAATGCTTTGACTCAAAACAATTTAACTCGTCGTTTTCTCAACCATCCACTCGACTGTTTGAGTTTAAATCGATGAAAAACTTACTCACGCAGACTCTATTGAATTTTGAGGTATCACATTATTAACCATAGATTTAATGCGGTTTTTTTTCGAAAGCTTTTGATAGTTGATTCAAAATAAATCTCCAATAAATACAACTATATATATGTCTAATTTCAAACAAATGTGTGGTATCTAACAAAGACATTGTATAAACATGTTTTATCGTTCTACCACCGAAATTAAAATAATAATTAAATGTAGGTACAACATATTATTTTAAAATCAATAACTTCAATATTTTATTCAGAACCAAATACACGTTTTAAAATCACTTAATATTTATACTAACTAACTAAAAATATTATAAAAATTACATAAAAGTGATGGAAGACCCATCGAGTCATCGACTCATCTATACAAAAATAAAGTATATATTGATATTAGAATAGGTTGATGGCATTTAAATTTGTAAGTTTGTATTATCAAAGCAATTAAATCAATTGAACTAAAATTAATTGAATTCATGTGTTGTGAATTATGTTTTATCTAAATATTTTATTAACAATACAATAGTCTCTAGCAGTGGTTCTTAACCGGTGTGTCGCGACACATTAGTGTGTCACGTATCACTGTAGATACGTGTCGTCAAAAAAAATTGTTTACTCAAATCGTAATAAAATAGTTAATTAATATGTTAATGTAATAGTTTACATAGGTTTATAATTGTTACTTTTTCAAAAATCCGTTAATTGTTTTAAATGTATCGTGATTTTTATGGACCTAAATTAAGGCGTCGTCATAAAAAATAAAGATTGAGAAGCACTGGTCTCTAGTATCCATCCAGTTTACCATTATCAACGTAGTCAGGTATGCAAATCACCAAATTTAGTATTACATTGTTGAATTATATATTACTTACGGCGATGACAATTCATTTTTTTCCCCTATTATTACTCTGTATACTTATAATATGCATAACCAATGGTCATTGACCATATAAACCTTTATATACACCTACACAATTTTACTAACAATATTAGGTTTGTTCATTTTATTTTTATCTTTCATCGTGCATACAAGTACAACTTGTTAGGAATATAACTATATAATTATTATTATTTTGTAACTGAATGCAGTGGTCTAATGACCAAGTCATCAAAGCAAAATGAAGATTAATTAAATATAAATCAAAATATATCCAAATAAAGACAAAAATATGTTTTAATTCTATGAAATCGTTGTAGCGGAAAAGTGTACTCATTCGTTTGGCTATTTTGAATTTAAAAATACAATCTAAATAATATTTTGAAATTTAAATCGTATAAACTGTTATTTCATTTATTACTGGAATTAAAATATTCAATGTTATAAAAAAAATTTAAATTAAAATGTTTTACAAGCATTTGCACTTATTCAAAATCTGTTTATGTGTAATTTTACTAACTTATACCCAAATTGATTATTATTTTACTTATTTGCCTATTTTAATTCACTTATTTACTCCATTATAAACGTTGCTTAACACGATTTGTCATACGCAATTATTAAATATAATATACTAACTCTATCTCGTTATTATTGTAACTAATCTATTTTCAATAGCAATATTAGTGGAAAACAAAAATTGCTGAATGTTAATAACTAAAAATAGCAAAAAAAACGAAAAGAATTGTATTCTTATTGCACTCTCCAAAATCGGTGGCATTTCTTGATCTATTCTTTGCTATGGGTAGGCTCAGTGCCGTAATAAGGAAGGAGAGCACTGGAAGCAAACGCCCCCCCCTCCTCCAAAACGATTTTGTTTTTTCATAAATAATGCCGTCATAATATGGCGATAAGTATTCTATTTTTACGACAACTAAAAATAAAAAATTAAGTGCTCCTTACCACCAAAAAAAAAAATTTTTCTGGCTATGGCACTGGATAGGTTTAACATTTCTAGATGGTTAATATTAATTTGTTAAAGATTAATTTTATAACCGGCGAATAAAAAAGTATTTCGACAAGCTGCAATCTGACACGGTTAATGTTCAGTTATAATTGACAATTTTGTTTGCGCGAAGTAAAAATTTAAAAATCACGTTACGACAATCTTTAATGATAAAATAATAATATAATATTATGATCGACGTGGTTTTGGGTAAGGTAATCATAAAATCGTAACTTTTATAAGTTAAACCTCGACAAATATATCTTCAGCAGGCTCTGTAAATCCACCATCACTGAAGTTAGCTATTACATGACGTCAAAACATTATATGCAGGACTTGCAAACGTTATAATAGAGTTATATCTGACAAAAAAAGATTAATATTCGTAAAAGTAAAAAACGATTAACGAAAACAATTAAATATCACAAAACAAAAACATAACGATTAACAATACATAATATGGTATATCATTAAACACAACGAAATATATAGAATATCATTAAGTAAAAAATAATTCAAAACAAAATAATTAAATTTCTGGAGTAAAAATTAATCAAAAATTATAAATCGTACACCAACAATAATATTATTATACCAATGTTCTGCGCGGTTTTTATTTATTTATTTGGCAAGAGCGAATTACATTGCTAACTGAAAACGATAAATTACATCGATGGACGAGAATACAAAATAATGGTACAAACATAGTTGGTAGGTACAGGACTGAAGAGGTTGGCATTCTTGGATTCCCAAGAATAAACCAAAAAACTATTTAAATTACAATTTTTATTATTTATTAATTTTTTGTTATTTTAGACAGTTTTACACGTCTCGATTTTTTTATTTTTTACACGAGTATAATTCGTAATTACCTATATACATAGTGGTCCATTCAAATGTCTACACTCTAAGTTTAATCTTTTTCGGAATTTTTTTTTTTTACATAATTTAATGTCATGTTGAAACAACATTTTTGAAAAAAGTTATATATTCTATTTTTCATCGTTATAATTTTTTAAGCTATTTAATTTTTGAATAACACCATACATTTCTAATTTCACTTTCCCAGGAAAATATCATTTGAAGTTTTTCAATCTATGATGATAAAAATTCGGACATATAAAATTCATATAAATTATGAGCAGGTCTGTGAATAGAATGCATTTGCGTGTTGTTTTTGGTGCACCGTATAAAAAACAGATTCCGCCAAAATTTGTTTTGACTTAATTATAGTTCAAATACGAAATCTTATTTCGCATATTTTTGCATATTTAACGGGTTAGGGTATGAAATTGCATGTTTTCGTGATTTCTTCGTATTAATGCTTATTTTATTAAATTGTTGTTTTATTTTTTTCGTTTATCTGATTTAAATTGGTCTAATAAACAAGTATCTCATAAAACCGATAATAAAATCATGATTGTTCTGATATATACAAATTCGTTATCCATATATACACATTCATAATCTTTTATAAATTAAAAAAATATATAGGATGGCATTTTTTTTTTGAAAATTATTTTTTAATTATTATTTATTAATTTCAACAGTTTTTTTTTAATAAAAACATTTTTATAGAGCATTTTTTTTAAATTTTAAGTGCATAAATGCATGCCTATTTAACACTTTGTAAGTGCATTAAATTCATAGCTCTGGTGATGAACGTTTTTCAAAATTTATATGAGATAAGTAAAGTGAAACAATATGGATACTCCGAAAAATATTGTCCTCCATACTACTGATCAAAACTTATCAAACACTTATACTCTGTACCAAAAGAAAACAATTTTTGCGCATCGCAAATGGAGCAAATGCGCATCAACAACCACGTGATAACGCTAATACTGGGCAAGTGAAAAGGGTATTGTACTTATTTGTACTTATATAGGCTATAGTAATTTAATGTAGGTAGGAAAATGTATTATACCTCAGTGGACTAAAATCGGCTGGTGAAATAGTTAGTATCTTTTGGACAGAGTACATCACTAATAATCTACTTGGTCGAAGTGCTGTCATTCAAAAAAGTAAAAACTTAAAAATCATAACGAAAAAAAAAATAGTAAAAAATATAATTTTTTTTTTTCAGAAATGTCGTTTTGAAATGACATCAAATTATGTAAGTGAATATTTTCAAAAAATTTGAAACTTTTCGAAACAATGAGTGTGTTCATCGCTGGTATACGCGTACCATTATATTTAATTTACTACAAATGACGAAACCTTTTAAAGTAGTTTATAACTTCTGAGAAAAGTGAGGAAACTAAAAAAAAAAAACTGAAAAAAATGTCAATCAAATACTGTTTGATTAGTTTTCATTGCACACTGGAGACGCCATTCAAATATTCACGAGTAATATGAATTTGGTGCATCGTAATAATTCCAAAATTAATATTACATTTTTTATTATTCGTTTTTCATTTATTTAATTAAACTGTAATTATACGTTATAGTTTATACACATGTATAAACAGAAGTATACTGATATTTAAACTATGTTTTTTTTTTCACAAAATAATATCTTTTGTAATTTTTTTAAGATGTTTAATTTTTTTTTTAACACCCAATAAAATAAAATTGCATATTTTTAAATTTTTGAGCGCATATTTAATAATCATTTTTGCATAAAAATCTAGAACTTATTGATCATTATTAACAGCTGTAAAAGATGTGTTGGATTTAATCATCATTTTGTATCTACGATGTTTGTTCGTTATTTTTATTTTTTTATATACCTAACTATTAATTTAAAAAAACAGAATCGTAATGATACTCATCGATTCCATAAATATGTACACGTGTACATTTCCCAATTTAAATCCTATGTTTCGACTTTTATATTTTTAAGCACAGTATAAGTGATTTTTCAGATTGATATTTTATACACCATTATTTAACCTTATGATGCGCAAATTATAATTCATTCTCGTTATTTTTTTATGATTCCCGTTAATTCCCGACAAATGACATTCCCGGGAATAGCCCATCGTTGTACACATATAACTGTAAGTCATATACTAATAATAACAATAATAATAATATTATTATCACGTGACCCCGTGGCGACAATAAAAATATTAAGTTTTGCAATCAAAGAACCGCGTCGGCGTGACGCTCGGAAAACTTGTTTGAGATTAATGAAAATTACAAAAAAAAAAAAAGAAGAAGAAGACCACCGTTATAGTAAAGTAAACAATTTTCTGCAGTGGTCACTGCAGGCTACACCTACACGATAAATCAATTAAAACGGCTCAGTAATTATATAATTTTGTAAGCGACAGACAGTGAATGAATGTACACGAGCAGGACGGATATGCCTAGACCAGCGAGTTCCAAAGTTTGTTCCGTCAACTTATTCAACCGAGTGTTTGTGTTTATGAATATTTATAAATGTGAAATTTTGTTTTTTAGTCCAACGTAATATTATCGTTACGCAACTCGGCGATTTTCCCGACTATTATGATATGTATTATGTCTTTTCGGTTAAAAGTTGACTGCAGATTGCACGGAGTCGAGTTAGAGTTAGGGATCCGCAAAACACAAACTAAGCAAAGGGCCGTCGCCGCAAAAGTTTGGGAACCACCGGTTTAGATGCCGAGACAAAATAAAAAGTTAAATGAAAAAAAATCGCAAACAGTAAATTTTAACGACCGTCGCATATTATTCGTGTGGAGATTACCTTCTGCAGTTGAAGTCACATCGCAAAATGTAATATTCTGCAACAACCGAAGTATACCAAAACATAATAAACGATTGTACAAACTCTTCCCTGTATGGCTGTCAACCGTGAATGACAATAATGATTCCGGTGGCCATGACGAGGCCGCCGATGTGTCATAAACGCAACATTCTACAGAAGACCTTTTTATCCGATTTTTTAAGATATTTTTAAGCTCTTTTTTTTTTTACAAAACATAATACGGAATAGTTGTTAACGAAGAATTTCTATTGTGTTTACACATTTTTAGTTATGCGAAACCATACATTATTTTTTCACGGACACACGAAAATATCTTGACTTTTATCATGAGTATTATTTTTTGATCTAAAATAAAATGTATATTTTATAATATATTACAAAAACTCCGTAATTGCTTATTATTCGTTTTTGACAAAATTAAAATGTCCGAACTTGTGATTTATGTGTTTGCTTTAATTTTGCACAAGGGTAAATATTTTTCAAAATGTACATTTTATTTTATATTCCATATGTTTATGATATGTTATACGTCGTGCATTTAAAAATACGTCTCCACACAATGGAAAAATAAACAATTTCGAGTAGAAAAAAAATAAATAGAAAGTAGTTTGGTTTTAGAATTGTAAGACAATGAACGAAATAATAATATTAACCCTGATTCACTCCGAATCGTTTCGTACAACGGTTATGAGAAAACTGGACGTACAACTCTTGGCTTATCGGTCACCGTCGTTGCGAATCGAAAAGTTTTGCCCGAGACCGATATAATATTAATAGACAACGGCAATACGACAAAACGAACAACGATGGTAATGATTATGGTGATAATGATGATAACAATAATAATAATCATATCGTCTCGCTGTGATAGAATAATAGATACACCAGCTACGACTCGTAAATTATAGCCGGACATGAGCATTTTTCTCGGACCGTCTCCTCGAAAGGAACTATCACCGCACCACAATCCTAATGTAGTTATCGCATTTCTAAGCACATGCACATACACACACACACACACACACACACCCACACTACTTTGTGTAAATACAATGGCGAAATGCAAATGCACAGATGTTCGAATGCGTACTTATAAGGACGTATTTGTATGAATACCGTTTCTTTAACTTTCAGCGTATTATATACAATTTGTAGTTGTTGTTGTATATTATTGTTGTAGGCCTATAAGAGCGAATTCGCTGTATTTCGAAAGATGAGATCATGCGCAACCGGTGGTCCACCGTCTATCTAGTTTTATACATTTTAGAAAAATCAACCTATGGGTTCTCATTTTAAAACAAAATGTCGATTATATTTTGTCAAACAGGTAAGGTAGACGAAATAATCATATTACTATTATAGAACAATGTAAAATAGTATACTTCATCAATTATATGACCTTAGAGGTTAAAAAAAAATCTTAAAAATTCCTTAAACTACCTATCATTATTAGGTATATTTCCGGGTTCATGCAATAAAAGAACAACCATGTATACCGTTTCGTAAATTAACAGCATATTATATACGTCAGTGATTGTTTTTGTTGTGTATTATTATTGTGGCCTATAAGAGCGATTTCGTTGCATGTCGAAAGATTCGATTATACGCAATCAGTGGTCCATCTACGATCTACAGATCATGCGATATATCATTATTTTATCACACGATACCATAGTAGCCAAACTTCGTAGAGGTATATACTAGGAATATATATATATACTAGGAATATACACAACTTTTGATCGTGTAGTTAAATAATTACATTTATTTTTATAACAACTCCGCAAAAAAAATGACAACTAAAAAATACAAGTTCAATATTCATATAATTTATAAGAATATTGGTATCATTGGTATTGCGTTTCGGTATAAGCGTAGAAAACACATGATCATAAATGACACGGCGAGGTGTAGTATGAATCCCCTCAATATTATTATCATTTTTTAAGTAAGTGTGTCAGTTAAAAAATTATTTTTCCTCTTGTCCATCCTCCACTGGAGTAGGTTGAATGATCGTGCTATCTGTGATCCCTGTACTTTTACTGCTATAGAGACTCGGGGCAACTCGAAAGAGTTCAGTGTAAGTTTAAGCGCTTTTGCAGTTAGTCTCTAACATCTTTGTCCCCCAGACGGTTTTGCGTCCCGTTAACTAACACACTCGGCCTAATCTATTGGCGACTGTTTTACTTGATCAAACGGGCATACGCAGTATAGACGGAAAGTTCGTCGAAGGGTTGCTAAATGGAAATATTGAATTGTCTACACTTGTTTGGCCAAACTTGCTGTTTTAAAGCACCTCGACGTTAATCTCTGTTCTTTTTATGGACGTCTTGCATACCACTACAAATAATTATTTAGCTAAGAGCCACTATAATAATTAATGCCAAACGCCAAATTTTAAAACCTAAATTCTTCTTTTTCCACTCTCTTTTTCTTTTTAGCTATGATCATTTAAATCGTTTAGAGTTCACTTAACTTAACAATATCCGTTAAAACAGGTTTACCATTGTGAATAATAATACTTATTTGTTTATTTTTAAGGCTGGGCCTATTTTTACATTAAAATGTACAGCTTGTAATTAGTTATTTA
Source organism: Pentalonia nigronervosa (assembly GCA_014851325.1). Lineage (NCBI taxonomy): Eukaryota > Metazoa > Arthropoda > Insecta > Hemiptera > Aphididae > Pentalonia > Pentalonia nigronervosa. The sequence goes on along the minus strand of JACXSJ010000432.1, from coordinate 138,406 downwards.
CAGTAAAATATCTAAAATATAGTACAAGGCAATCATAACATTAGAAAATAAGGATTCATTACTTTCAGAAATAGAATTTGAATGATTTAATCTAAGGTATAGAAAATAAAATTGAAAATTGAAAGTAGGGTCTACAATTGACGTTCCTCATTAATCTTCTTAACGGTTTATTTGCAAAGTAATTGATAGTGGAGTGTGGAATATAAAAAAGTGCAGTGAATCGAGTAAATTTTTGAGGTATACCTTAAAAGAAATAATCGATAGAAGTTCGGATGACTCAATCGAACCATTTAATAAACCTAATGCCGGCAGAGTGCCTATGTTCGTCCAAAGTATAAACGCTTATAGTTTGTTAGCAACCAAAGTTTAATTATGATACGGACAAGAAATACTGAGCATGAAACTGGTATAACGCAAAAATGTATTTCGGACCCGCTTTAGTCGTCTTAAATTATAATTAAATCTTAAACATCATTAATATTGGTCAAGATATAAGTCAAATTTTTACTCGTTTACCCCGCACACCAGCTACTTTAAGTATGATTGTCGCCAGATGTTAAGGGATTAATACGCATCGAAATTTTCATGTTAGACGTGGTAAAGTTCTCACAGATCTTCGATTTTTAAAATTGAACAATACATTTTATGCCGATATAACGATAGATAAGCAAAGAATTTTAGAATTTCCTATTAATGAAAATTGTACTAATCAAATACCAGCCATCGATATAGCAGAAATTGTTGAGGATGCTGAACAAGCTTATGCAATATATGAAAGCACCATACCTCAAAATGTTCAAGCAGAAGAAATAGATCGACTGCAATTGATCATAAATAAAAATATTCCTTAGCCAGCAGCTACGAACTCAATAAATGAATTTACATGTAAAGTGTAATAAGTATGGTTTTTCCCGCATTATTTCCATACGGATCAGCTAAACTTATTGATAACACTCGACCTACGCTGATGAAACTGACAGTGCTACAATATTTTCAATTTTTGATGTAGTATAGTGACAGACATTTTGCAAAAGATCCACGATTGGATGACCGTTACTACAGTCATGCCAAAACGATTTGCCAGTTTCTGTTCCCCTTGGCAAACATGATATTGACTTGTTAAATATCTGGACACAATCTTTTCATCAATATTTTGATGTTCAACACAATATTAATTATATTGAAAGATGCCGGGTAAGTTTTCGCCAAACGACTGAGCATGCCTTAGCTCATATGATCTTTAATAACCAACAAAATAAAATTCTTTCCTTCTTGGATCATCAGCCATCTACATATTATGTATGCAATAATAAGTTTGTCATTTACAAGAAAAAGTGGGAACAGGCAAAAATTGTGTAATTCATCAACAAAAAATTCAAGCAACTTTGTTATTGGCTTCTACAGGTGTTGCAGCTGATAATATTAATGGTCAAATACTTCATTCTACCTTAAAAATACCTACCGCACAAGGTCAGATAAAATCATTAAGTAGTAATGCTCTCATCGAGTTTCAAGAAGAATTTGAAAATATAAAATTTATTATAATTGACAAAACCAGCATATTGGGATTAAATGTTTTTTTCTTAAGTTGACAAAAGAAACCATCATCTGCTCATTTACCAATTGGAGGGCTATGCATTTATTTAATTGGAGATTGGTTACAACTACCACCAGTTTATGACCAGAGTTTGTATAATATTGGAAGAAATGCTTCTACAATCCAAGCAAGTTTATTATATTCTCAGTTTAAAAAATGTGGTTTACTTAACTGAAATTATGCAAAACTTCGGTGATGAACAAACTAGTTTTAGAGAGACATTGAACAGTATTGCAAATGGTACAATTAATAAAGCAAATTATAGGCTTTTGTCAACTCGATTTCATATAAACAAAATTAGAAATCATATATTTGATAATGCAATTTGCATCATGACAAAAAATGAAGGATATTAAAATCGTAAGTTAGAAGAAAATAAACAGCCTATCGCATTAATTAATGCAGTACATAACTGTGCGGGAACTGTATCAGCATTATCAGATGATGCACAGGAATTATCTGCAGAGTTAAGGTTATGTAGAGGTGCCAAAATTATCTTACGCAGAAATCTTTTGGTTTCTAAGGAATTGCTAATGGATCAGTAACTTATATAATTTACCAAGCAAGTACAGAAGGAACTTATTACGAAAATACGTTACCATGTGTACTAGTGGCTTTTCCTAAATATGCTGGACCCAAACTTTATGGAAAATCTATTCCCATTGTACCGATAACATCGTCTTTAAAAAAAAAAAAAAAATGGTATTTCTCGCTCTCGTAAACAGTTTCCTTTGATGTTAGCTTATGCTGTTAGCATTCATTGATCGTAGGAATAACATTGGAAAAAGCTATTGTTGATATTGGTGATACCTAGTTTCAAATTTGCTAAACATATGTTGTACTCTTACGTTTGAAAATATTAAATGGATTATTGTTATAGTCAACTTTAAATTATGACCGATTATTGAAAATTAACAACAGTAAAGCTATGGCAGGACTCCGAGATGAGTTGCAACGCTTGTGGAATTTTTATCAAGAAAATTGATACAGCAATACAAGGAAATACCTTTTTATCTGAAAATTTATGTTTTATCTCAAACTAGAAACCAAAGTATATTTTTCTCGTCTATGCTGTGATTAATAAGTCATTAATCATACTGTATTGTGAATTATTGTGAAAATAAAAAATATATATTTTTCACTAATTATATGACAATTTAATTGGATTGCTACCCATCACTTAGCTTCGGGTTTGTTCACGGACACTCCTAGTATAATATGGGGAAAAAGAGTGTTATTCTAATAAATGTCAATATTATGCGCATACATTTGGAAATTGTTCACAAAAACTTCATCGTTTTGAAAGTTTCCTTAACATTCGGCAATAAATATTTAATATGAAATCAATAAAGATGGAAAGTCATTTTAAATGTTATTAGACAGATCCATGTTTGTATAAAGTGATTTATTATATTTTATAAGCCATCAAAGAGGGTCAAATATTTTTACTCTTTTTTTTATGCAGCATGCCTTTTGCATGTTTTACGATCTAACATTTTGCGAGAAAATCGTAACACATTTTATGATATCATTTAAATTAATTTTATACTTTAAAAAATCCACAATAAAGTAAGTACAAAAAGTATGCATGCAGTTTAATATCATACAAAATATTGACAATTTAAAACAAAATGATAAATCTAATTAATTTGTTAATAATAGTTCTTAATAATAATCACTACGATATTTTACGTAACTTAAAAAAGTTAGTAACCATAGCATTAAATATAAAATGTATTAATTTAAAACTTATTGAAATTAAATTATAAAAGATGAAATTCATAAAATGAAAAAAATATGAGAAAAGTTCAAAAAAAAAAAAAAATGTTAGAAAATAGTATTAGTTTTATGTGTTTATGAATCACGTGAAAGTGGAAAAAAAATGTCATTATTAAAATTTAAAAAACAATTATCTTTAATCGACACAGTCAAGCAACTTTAATAACAATATCTTTTATAAGCTTGAAGAAAATATTTTTTTTTTACATTTTAAATTTATTTTATTTACAGTAAAACTATAAGGCGCCTACTACAAAATAAAGCAGAATTTGTAGCTCATTGGATAAAAGACGATTTTGAACAAGCCACTGTGCGAACAAGAGATAAATTAGTATATCATGTTTTTGAATTTCCAAGATATATTTATTGTACAACTTATGACTTATAATTTAGATGCCACCGAATTTGAAAATACTAAATCTGAACGAATATTATATTTTTACATTTTTAATGTTCCTAATTCATATTTATCCAAAACGATTTTCCAGATATTTTAAATGCTGTTCGAGTACGTTTAAATCAACCATATAAGGCTATAATAATTGATATTGAATCATAATTTTTGTCCAATTTCCCCGTAAAATATATCGTAAAATGTTTTCAAATTAATTGTAATTTCTTGAAAATATCATGCTGTATACTACACCACTACCTTATAATTTAAACTGTTGTGTGGCGAAGAAATTACGATTTAAATTATCATTAAGAATAGTACCATAATATACATATTTATTATATGTATATTATTATGTATTTCTGTATTTTTTTATATTAATTATTCTTCGAAAAAATAATGGACCACGCTGGACATGTTCGTGTGGGACTAATGTGTTCACAATTTTAAATTTGAAATTCATTAAATAGTTAATACAATTAAATAATTAGAAATAATTTTTCTTTCATAACAAAAATATCAGAATAAATAGATAAATATTTTTTTTTTTACATATTATAATGGAGTATTATGGAGTTGAATATAATACAATATAAAACTGAAATTATCGATAATTACTAAAGTCATCATCTATAATATTAATGTAATACCGAAGTCTGTAATGCAATAATCCTAAACATTTGTTATAAGTACGTCTGTATTTTTTATTCTGTGATTTTTCTTTTTTCCATTATTATTGTCTTGCTATTTAGATCTCAAACAAACTTTACAATTGTATACGTCATATTTAAGAAATTTATTACGCCGCGCGATTTTACATTATCTGCTTTTATTTTTAACGTAGTTTTTAATCGTTTAACAATCACCTTTTATCCAATTGTAATTCCCTTTTCACCAAATGTCGGCACACTACATTTTTATAATATAGACGTTGAATTACAATCATTATTGCAATTTTAACATTATGTTATATATGCAATAACGTATTTTTGAAATGCATAAATTAAAAAACATTTCAAATTTTCAATAGATAGATAGTCTTAGATCTATTTTTATTTTTACAAATATATAAAAACCATACTGAACAATTTTTAAATCAGGATACGTGAATGGTCAGTGGGTTTTCAAGAAAAATATACTAACTACCTACTAAGTGGATTGACTATTTAAGAGTTAATTATTCAATGATAAATATAATCAACGATTTAATGTAATAATCGTAATATAATAAGTAATAGAAATTAAAAGAAATAGAATTTACCAATAAAAAAAAAATAGGTAAAGTTAACGTAAATTTAAGCAAAATTTTATAAATTGATAAATTTCTTATAAAGTTATTTTGCACTCGTATTTTTTTTCAATTTTCATAAAATGTATAATACATGTTCAATTCTTTTAACTCCTGTATGATTATATTAAAAATATACTTTTTCAATATTTACTATCAGCTTATCCTTTTCCTGTTTACCTTTTCAAAATATGTCTATAGACAACAGACTAAATTCAGTATGCCTGTATGTATAATAAATTGTAGAGAGTACCAAAATAGTTCTGACTAAATAATAGTTGGTATTAGTTTATTACGATTGTAAAAAATTTAATATGTTAGGTCACTTGTTCTAACAACAGTGAAAAAATGTAATTAATTAAATTTACTTTTACCCTTAAAATTTACTGGGCTCACAATATCTCTAAATGCAATATACAATTTAACTCGTACGATAACCACGACCATTAAGTACCTACCTACTGTTTTAATCTATATAATTAATTCTTTTTAAAATTTTGGGTAGCAGAAGTGTATAACACAATTCTGTGGGCTATTTATCGAACTCACCTTTTTCTCTGTTACGATTACTTTTTGTCACAAATTTGGTGCATTGTAATGGGATAATATAAAGAAAATTAACGTAGCTGTTTCAGACAGTCTTTAGAAGAAACTTGATAATGTTTTTTTTTTTATATATATTTATATTAAATATTTTTTATTCAACATTAAATGTTTATTATTTGATACAATTTTACTTATATTTACATTTATGTACAACGCGATTTCTTAAACATGCTCAACCAATTTTTATGCTTCAATTAGACGTACCATATATTCAAATTCTTATTTTTGGAACTTTTAAATACACAAGAAGACCATATTTTTGAATTTTTAAGATTTGTTATACTACTTAAGGATGATTCTGTGACAATACACACTTCTGTTTTTCAAATAAGAACACCCACTTCCCTTTTCACTTTAAATTATTCAACAGATATTTTTTTTTTTGTTTTGAGAATTTTGATGTATCTAAATCAAAATTCGAACGATTAGTTTTTGAATTATACAACTTTGTGTACTAATGATAGTAATATATCTATGCCATAATGGGTTAAGCAGATTTAGGAGTTTAAATGATTTGAAAATGTTTGTAACTATAGTAATTACTATTGATCTATCACTATAAATAATTTTTAAAATTGTCCAAGTATAATAAATATTACATCAAATATTACATATAGCTTATATTTTTATAAAACCATTCTTAAAGATTATTATCCTTAGTATAAACATTTTAATAACTCAGAAACCGCTTATCAGCATTTTGATTTAGATACATCGACATTTTCAAAAAAAACTACCCACTAAATAATTTACGGTAAAAAATGGGGTTCTCATTTGAAGAATAGAAATATGTATCACCGCGGGACACTTTTAAAATAGTGCAACAAAATAAGAGACTTGAAAATATGGACTCTAGGTACACTAAAAATGTCTTAAAATCAGATTTTGAATAAATGTTTTATTAGTGGGAAAAATGGGGATTAGCATCTTAAAAAAATCACTCTGTATAATAAACAGATATATAATATACAGATTACATTTAAACGAGCTGACAGAATTCAAGTCAATTTGTCATGAACTTTTACTGTCGTAATGAACAATTTCGAGTTTATGTTACATAATATTATTACGCCGTAGTCTTCGACAGCGAAATTTGGTTTATGAAAATATCATGAAAAAAATGTTGAATTATAAATCGAATAAACGAACATGGTTAGCAATATTATAATTGCAGCATCACTTCATAACTAACGGATCTCGATGTTCTCGTTTAAACAACATAATTAGAAAACTATTATTAAAAATATTATGTAGGTACGCGTATTGATTGAAAGGAAAAACCATTTCAGCTCTCTCATTAGAATATTGAAACAAAAACTGAATACCAATAAAATCAATTATAATTTTAATTACAAACTCATAATTTACATTCAATAATTTCAAGTAAGTAGGTATTCAAAAGTGTATAGTGACAATCATTAACAATTAATAATCACACTTTTAATTTAAATTGATGACGAAAAAAAGCGTCCCAAAAAGTTTGCAGCCAATATATTATGTATACCAATAATTGTTTTAACGTGCATCCAACAATTTTCGTTGTTATTAAGCACGTAAAAAAAAGGCAAAACAAATAATAAAATAAAAATAAAAATATGTGTTTTTTAACCATTTGCTATATTTGAATAAATATGATATCGTTGTACGTAGGTACGTATAAAATAATATCATTTTTACCTCTGCATGATATTTTAGCACGTGCCTATTTAACACATTGTATTAATTTAGAATATTTAAAATCTAGTTATATTAATTATTTATTTTAAAATGCATACATTTTATATAGATTTGTCTATAATTTATATAATTATTTAGTTAATTTTTTCTTTTATCGTGCAAATAAATTACTGATTAGGTTATTTGAGAAATCGGGTTTTGTACTATCATAAATTATATTTTCATCATATTAAAATAAATATAACACCACATGTTGTATTGTATTATCGATATCAGTTAATAATTTGAAAAATTTTAAGTACTTAACTTATAAATTAATAAAGGTGAATGTGAATTTTAATGATATTTAATATCAATGTTACATTAACTAAATTATTATTTTATACTGGTAGATTTTAATTTTAAATTTGTTTTATAAGCTTAGACTGTATATGCTATAATATTAATCAATTATAAAATTATATAATTGTTGATTTAATTTATTTATGGTAAACAAGAACACGATTTCAATGTTAACATTTTGTTACAACAGTCTAACGATATTAATGTAAAAGTACAATTAATAATTAATATTTTATTTCATATGTTTTAAAATTAGATTTTGGTAACTAATAACGTATATTCAATGATGAAACAAATATGAAAGGTACCACCTAAAAAATTTTAATGTATAAATAATTATAGTTCATACAGATTGTAAAGCTCTATGTTAACACTATTAATTTAAACTGTCAATTAAATAGTTTTAAAAGTAATATACCAATATTGTATTGTGTTAAAATTTAAAATACATATAACAACCAGTTAAACTGATGATTAGAATTTTTATCACATTCCATAAATAAAATTGAAATGTCGTTTTTCCATTTTGATGTAAACATAGTCAAGGTTATATTGTATAAAATATGCATTCAATATTATTATAAACAACAAACAACGCGAAGCATACTTATTACACGTATAATAACGTTGGATATCCCAAAAATGCATAAATTACGTACATTTAATCACATAATATTCATACCGATATCATTCGAGATGTTTTATTGAAACAAAATGAATCGTATCATTAAAACTAATAGTCCATACCTGTACGCGAGCTATTCGTGATGGTCTATTGCCGCCAATAACGATTTTCCAGCAGTAACGAAATGAAAAAAAAGTCGGCAAGTGGGTACCGGTAGAATAGGTATCGAGTGGGTCACTTTCATGGATGTGTTCAATTTGCATTCAATGATATAAAGCATTGTATACGAAAATCGATTCTGAGCAAAGACGGTCTCTCAGCCTACATGGCTACGTGTACCTGTTTTAAGATATTATTGCTATTAAAATAATTCATTTTATTATTATTAAGAAAACAGTAAGTTGAATTCATTTTTGCAGAAAACATTGCATTTGAAAAATTAATTAAGTGTATAAAACGTAATAATATACTTCAAAAGTTTCAAGAACCCTCAAAAAATATTTTTAAATTACAACGAAATAAATAACATTGTTATTCTTCATTTAAATATCTAATTTCATCCAAATTTGAACTTAATATGTCTATAAAAAATTATTTATTTATTACATTTTTTTCATTTTTCTAGTTACACTATTAAATACTTACGAAAAACCTTGTTTTTAATTTTCAATCCTTAGCTATAAAAGCTCAACATTTTATAATTTTTTTAACTTCAAAACAAATTGCAAATGCTCGATGATGAATTTCGGTCAAAATTTAAAGTTTAAATGATTATAAAAAAAATTGTGTATATGTATTTTTATTAATTTTGATTTGTTATTTTAACAACTTATGAGGAATCTTGTATTAAATTTTTAAGAATTTTTTTTTATCGATATTTAAAAAAAAATATTTGAAAAACCAACAATTTCTTAGGCCTACAATTAATCCAAAAATTGTTAAAATATTTTTTTTTGATTTTTTGGTGTATAGAAAATGGGAATCTAAACATTTAGTGAAATTTTCAAATGTCTACCGTTATTCCTTTTTGAATTATATCAAAATAAGAAAATCGTTCCCGAAGAAAACTGGTGAATATCCAAAGTCTAATTTCAAACGCTCATAAAAAATTACATTGACTTTCCGCTAAAATTTTTCTTTTTTAGAAAAGAAGAAAAACTTATAAAAAATAATCTATTGGATTTTCAAATCTTAAAATTAAATAGAAAAATTTTTATGAATTTCCTGATTAAAAAGACTACATATGTTCGTAATTTTTACGTATTTTGTCAAAATTTGAACTTTAGAAGCTTATAAAAAACTATTGGAGACTTACGCTCAACTTTTTTTTTTAATTTTTACTTACAACAAATTATGAAGAACCTTGTATTAAATTATTAAGTTTTTTGACAGACCGAAAAAATTTTTATTTCTAGTAATAAAAAAAAATCCAAAAATTAATTATGCCTACAATTAACTCAAAAATTTGTAAAAATATTTTTTAAATTTTTTGATGTACAGAAAATGGTAATCTAAACATTTGATGAAAATGTCATATATCCACTATAATTAGGTACTTTTGATGTTATGCCAAAAACAAAATCGATTTTGTCGAAAATTAACTTCGCGTAAAAATTCCCGTTTTTCCCTTAATTTTTTTGGTGTTTTTCCCGACGTGTTTGAAAACTATAGGGAATTTTTTACTTTTTACCCCCAAAGTATCAACTATATTCACTTTCTACCGGAAAAGATACTGATGAAGAAATTCGAAGAACTTTTACTTCTCTCAAACGTGATGACAGACACTAAAAAAGAAAAGAACACACACATGATTGTAAAATCAATACATTCTTCGTTCTTCTCAGAATCTAGAATGGAATGACCGGAAAAGCTCGTCCATACAATTTTATCTTTTTTAATAGCGCAAATGTATTTAAATTCTTACCAGGGCTTGCAAACGTTACATATAACGTTATAAATGATAAAAAAATGATTGAAATTCCTGATATTGTAATTAAAACGGAAAACAGTAACCAAAAATAATTAATTATCACGAAACAAAACTATATACGATTAATAAAACGTAACACAAAACGAAATATAATATGGAATATCATTAAACGAAAAATAACTCAAAACAATATAATTTCAAAGTTATAGTATTGGTTTCGTAGAAATATTTATTTCGCGGGATTTATTTTCATCCAAGCAATCAATTCAAGATTTTTTTATATTCTGTATCCGGGTCATTCCCCGCACTATATGTATTTTTTTTAACGATACTCTCAAAAATCGTTAAACATTTAGGTTGTTAGTAACGTAAAACAAAATTTTTTTTCAAATGTAAACCCCCAATTTTGGCGTATATTATGGAATTGTGATGCGTGTTCGTAAAGAAGATATTTTCAAATACAATATATCGATACGGGACGCGATTCTTATAAACGGCTTACAAAACGAGGCATTTGAAAATGTGGTCCCGAACTACCTGTCCCGGAAAATTCTGAAAAGCAGGATTCGAATGGATGACCCGAGAATGCGTTTTGCATCCTCAGTGAACGGTTCAGTATACTCGTATAGTGCATAATTGTGTCTTGGTCTGATGTCGAATGAAACTATACGTATATTATTATACCGAATAGTGTTACCCCTAAATACCCGAGGTGTTTCAGGGTTGACAATATAAAACGCCCGGGGACGATATTCTCTGACCCCAAATAGAACGGAATAACATTTTTTTCTTATTTTATCGTGGTTATGTTTATAATATTTATGTATAACGGAGCGGCTCGGTGACGTGCGTTTTCGAAAACAGAATTCGTTCGACTCAAAACCGAGGTATATCGACACCTGTTGGTGACGGGTTGCGGAACGCTGGACACGTATATAATATTATTGTACCTATACGGTGCAATATGTGTATACTCGGACAATGTCGAGGAATAAAAAAGGGACCTTTTTTAATAAATAAACGAAAAAAAAAAAATGTCATCGTCACCAGTGGCGTTTATCTATCGTATATATGAGTAGGTACTTACGTTTCACGCCCAAAAGACCAATAATATAAAATATTTATATTTATAGTCTCGACGGCGGCGTGCTCTCTATTTAATATTATATACGTTATCACTGTGTTATCAAACTCGAATAATAGCTATCGCGACACAGGCGGGACACGGCTACGACTGTCGGTGGCCAGCGATCAATAAAATATTAATTTCGATTTAATTACGGCGTCTAATTTTTTCGCAAAAACCGCGGACCGGACAGCAGGAAAACCGAAAGCGCGCGCGACTCACGACGAACGGGAAAAGCGACGCGGGCGAACCATCGGAAAAAACGAGACGAGCGGCCGCGGCGACTTTACCATGACATTTAAATCAACCGAAGGAATAATAATATCGCTGCTCGTCGATATGCACGCGCACAAGATATCAACAAACAAAATACGATCGAATATTATGCACACTCGACGACGACGACGACGAACAAAACACACACGCGCGCGCGGCGCACACGGCAACGAGACGGTACACACCGGCGAGAGCGATACGCGAACACTGACTTCCGGCCCGGAACAGAGCCGGTCCCTTCCCGACAAACAAAACCGGAAAGCTCGTGTTGACGCGCCGCGCCGCCGCGTACCTCCGTGCACAGACACACACGCGTTCGCAGTTTTTAATATTATAATATTATTAAACTTTCGGGCGGCGCGCGCGCACGCTATACCTGTGATTTACTTGAATATCACAAAAAAAAAAATCATCATATACACTGCGGTTCATCAAATGGGACGTGTAAAGATTTTACTAATTTTTTGATGCCTTAAAAAAAATTGTATTTCTCCCCAGTGCGTTCTGCTCTTGTACAATAAAATTCAATAACCCTCTGGTCGCCACCAAAAATATTGCTCATATACAAAATATTTGAGGCGTTCAAAACCGATTTCTTCGTTTTATTTCACACAAATGTCATGTTCCTCGTCAACCCCATTACTCAATATAAATCGTTATCAATCCAATTAAATACAAACAGTCTGCAGGCTGAAAGGAGACAACTATTGATAATAAATGTTTATATAAATTAGTAAACCGGTGATCTATAAACTGTCCTGAATTACCTTGGTAGCTCTAATTTTAATGTCCTTCGTTATCGGGCTAGATTTACAAACACGTTCGATATTCCTTTTCAAAGAACTAACTATACTCTTTCATCACCTCTAAATAGTTTAATGAAATTAGCTTATTGAACGTCCTGCAGGTTTATTTATTTAATTTTTACTCTTTTGAGTCTTTTTGTCATCGTTATTTGATTACTTCTTGTTCATATATATATATAGATATATATTATATTTTTATTATTACAATACCACTAAAATTATTATTATTATTATTATCCTTATAACTTATTTATTGTTAGTATTGTTGATATTGTGTTTGTTAATGTTTATTATTTTATTGTTTTTTTTTTCTATTATAAGTGTATTTAAGTAAAACATGTATAACTATACAAATTATTATTGTCGGGTTCTTCCCGTTTAAACATAATACAATAAATAAATAAAAAATGCCCGGTATTACCTTTATAGATATTATATTATTATTATTAAATTTCGTCAGTCCGTCGTCAACTACTGTAAACACATTCCTATAATACACTTATAAGTGTGTGTGTGTGTGTGTGTGTGTGTGATTCGCGTGTGGGTGGATATTACGCTTTATACGGTAAAACGACATTCCCGCCACGACCATAATTTACCCACATTATTGTGCGGAAGATTTCCCGACGAGGTCTCCCACGCCAAATAAAAAACGGTTCAGACGCACTTAAAAATGCGTAAACGCCGAGCAAATCAGCGAGTCCCAGCTGATATCTAGTCCTGGCCGTCTTGATAACGACGACTATAATCGTATTATTACTGATCACAAGAAAACCATAGGGATTCTGTTTTAGAACATCAAGAAACTCCGAGCAATGTATAGTATTAGACGTGGAAAACACGAGGACTTTGGATTTTTAAATTTAAATTCGAGAAAAAACACTCGCCGCACAATATTATAAAAACGATATCTTATAGACGAATATTTAAAATAATATTTGACAATTCCGTGTCATTCGTGAAAAAATTATATTCACTTTGTATGGTTTCGAGCAGTGTTTTATAGCGCATCTTAACATAAAACATCAACATGATAAATATTGTTATTGTTCGTGACGCGTATAACACGGTTTTACTTCAAAAACCGTTCTCATATCTACGAAGGCACAACAATAATATTGCGATAAAAAAACAACATATACCTAATTATAGTTTATGCAAAGGCTTGCGTTTGAAAAAAAAATTTTCGTTTTACGTTTATCGTTATACAGAAATACGACTTTTGCGCTTATCTATTAATGTGGGGGGGGGATTGGCTTGGACACGGAATATTATAACAAGTTATTGAATGGGTTGTTAAGATAAAAATAAATCGAGTGGAATAAATATTTCCACAAAACCAATATTATAACTTTTAAGTAAATGAATTTTATTATTTCGTTTTGTGTTATTTTTCGATTAATGATATTCTATATATTTCGTTTTGCGTTGTGTCTTGTTTAATGATATATTATATATATATTGTTAATCTCGATATGTTTTGTTTTGTGATATTTAATTTTTTTTTTTTTTTTTGTTTTCCGCTTTAATTACGTTTACATACTTCAATCGTTTTCTGTTATATTATTTTATAACGTTATAATCGACAACGTCATTTGAACGTTTGGAAGCCGCGCGTTTAACAGTACGAAATAACAATACGCTGAGCTGGTTTTATGACGTTTTAACCAATCGGTTTAATCGGCACGTGAGTGTCGTAATATTATCCGTCGACGTCGAGAAATTATTGAAAAAACTTTAGAACGTGACTTGTTGCAAAAAAAAAAAAAAACACCTATATTCAAACGGTTTTTTTTTTTACATTCGGACGTCAGGCAAAGTCAGTTTATTTCTGTTTTCGGATCACACGACTGCGTGGAGGTGCACCTTGATTGGATAATATATCACGACGGAGGATATCACGTGTTTTTCGAAACCACGTTTCGTCTGTCCACGCGATCGCAGGCGTAATAATATTACGAGCAGGCGACTCGGATGAAAAATGTGTTGTACACTCCCGAAATGGTAAAAAATATTCGTTTCGTGTCCCTTCCCCCCCCTCACCACCGACGCCATTTAAGAAAAAGTGTCTTGTAATAACGCTCATGCCTCGCGTGCACGCGATCTCTACTCCTCATTAACCTAAATCATAACGCCTTATCGGTTTTTTCTTTTTTCTTCTTTTTTTTAAGTTGAACGAAAACGATTATTATTAGTTTTGCAACGTGACGCGCAAATCTTATTATTTCTTGTAGTGGTCCATAATAAGATGCACACCATGCAGATTTATAATACCGAGAACAATAATGCTGTTCGAACGGTCGGTTTGCGGAATTGTTTTCAATTACTATTCCGACGTATCGCCAAAAGCAAAAAAATAATAATAATAATAATTACCCGAGACGATTCAACGTAAGCGCGAACGGGCCTTGGACTTAATGTTGAAAATCGTTATCCGCTCTGGACGATCTACAGCATGTGTAGGCGTGTTTGAGGGTATGTCCAATCTGGCCATGGCCAGACCTGCGAAATTAGCAGCCCTCCCTCCCTGCCCTTCGGCCATACCACCGTCGGGTTTACATTTTTATTTGTGTTTGTATATCTCGTTTTTAAGAAATTTTTCTTGGCCACACAAATCCTAGACACGCCTATGACCGCACACAACACAATAATACATATGCATAGCTTTTAAACATAATTATGTTATAAAGACAACACGGCAACGGCTCGTTTAACTCCCGTAACTAAGCTTTGCA
Source organism: Pentalonia nigronervosa (assembly GCA_014851325.1). NCBI lineage: Eukaryota > Metazoa > Arthropoda > Insecta > Hemiptera > Aphididae > Pentalonia > Pentalonia nigronervosa. The sequence goes on along the minus strand of JACXSJ010000432.1, from coordinate 123,225 downwards.
AACCGTTTAACACTACACGAACACACCGAGACACCGAGACCGTCGTAGATTCTGTTGAAATGTGCACGCTGGTATGTCTCTGGTACGAAACGGTATAAGGCATAAAATATTATGTTCAGAGGTTCAATACTTTTTCTCATAATGAATATAATGATACACAATAATTCATGCTCGTCTCCATTTTTTTTTTTTCATTCAACAATGAATTTATTCGAATTTTGATTTTCTGAATTTTCAAGTTTACGCAAAGACCGTATTTTCAAATTTTCGATATTTGTTCACACTACCTACTCAAGAATAGTCCTGTGACGATACAAATTCCTGTATTTCAAATTAAAAACCATATTTTTTATCGCAATAATTATTTAGCGGATAATTTTGTTGAGCGTTTTGATATACTTCCTCTTATTCAAAAATTTGAACGAGTAGTTTTTTTAGTTATTAAAATGTTATATTACGGATGATAGTCCTTCATTGTAATCCTTCATTGTTAAATTAAAAAAGAGCGACCGTACTCGGTAAATCATCCTGTAGTCTGTAATTATATATTTTACGTCTGCAAATGATTCTCAGAATTTTCATCTGTTGCAGCAACTCTTAAAACAATAATATAATATAGTTAGATACATTTCAACATAATTTCACAGATATCTTATGCTGGAAAATTCAAAGCTCGAGTAAAATAAATCTCAATATACACAAATATAATTAGGAAACGCACGTAGCGCCAGGTTTGGTGTACGGACTTGTTTAAATATTATAATAAGTATACGATCAAATTATTTATCTCTGTCGTCAATAATTTAACTCGTATATTTCGAGACTTAAAATAAAAAAAAACCATTTTCAAACTAAAATCAACAATTATAGAACAACAAATCGTTTTAATAATAAAGCAGTCGTAATTCGATTCGACTCGTAATCGAATTACTTAAACGTAGGTTAAACAAAACACCAATTTATAGGACGGCGTTTACAATTCTTAAAAGACAATAAAATCGTATTTTCTTTTTTTCAGTGTGATGTAATAAGAAAACGTGTAGGTATAATTTTATCTCGTTTTATCGTTACTCGAAGATTCCTGCTTGTACGAAACCAAAACCAAATAATGCTAATATATTTTTTATAGCATGATTATAACGCGTACGGAATAACTATTATTGGCGTGTGTGATTCAGCGAAGAAAATGAGCTGATGTCGACGACATAATAATGTTTGTACAACTGTACAATAATTATTATTAAAGATGTTACAACTTTTTTTCGTATTTTTCGTTCAATTTTTTTTTTTAAAATTATATAACGAATTTTCTCATAGTATATTATATAATTTGTACAATTATTTATATTATTTAAATTTTGTATTGGCATTTACGGAGAGAATTAATTTTTTACATTCCAATATTGACATCAAATCGATGCAGCCTATGTCTCAGGATGCTAATAATATAACACAATATAACGGGTAAATCAGTTGCAAACGTATAATATAAAACATGGTACTAATCAATAAATTCTTCTGAGCTGGCTCAGACAATTAATAAGACCTGAGTTTATTGATTTTATATTCATTTTCGGTTGTACAATCGTCTGAGAATATTTCCTTCGCGCGTTTTATCCATAATTGATTTTTTTTTTTGAACCTTTGTCGAGTAACATCGTGTAGGTACAAGCGACTGTTCATATTATGTGTACATCGTGTAGTCAATACTAAATAAATTTTAAATATCTCATTCGTACATATATATTTTTTTTTTTTATAATCTCTTTATATTTTAACAGCGTTCTATACAGAGCTGTTCCGCTCAAAAAGCTGTTTTCTGAATGAGGTGATTGATCAATCCATCAAATCATTTTTAATGATAAGCCGCAGTCTCATACAAAAATGAATAGTGCAAATCGACTATCCGAATGTCACATCATTCCAATGTTCAGTCTGAAACGATATACGTACCTATAAGAACCCAAGAGGAAAAAAATTTTACAATATTAATAGCGATAAAAAAAACCCCCCGACAGCAGCCATTTAAGTTTTCTCGATTTTTCAAAATACGCGATATTCATATGAAATGCTTATCAAGACGAAACATATTATTGTCAGTACACAGTTACACAAAAACAAAGTTCTTATTATAAGTAATGACCAACTATAATAATTATCAGACTATTGTGTTCTAGTAGTATAAAATACTATAATAAATCAAATTATCGATACAATATTGTACGAAACTGTAAAAACCATTTTTTTTTTTACTTTGAATACGGACGAGATATAATTCCAAAAACACAAGCAGAAGATAGTGAATACAATAATATGCAGCAATACAATAATTGTGGATAAATTTGTAAGTATCAACAATTTGATGTCAAAAGAAGATATTAAATTATACATATTATATAAAAACTAAAAAAACTTTGTTTTTTGTAAATCAAAAAAAAAAAAAAATTAAACGTATAACATTATCAATAAAAAAAATAAATAGAGAAATCGAAGGTAATTATTTGTTTTGATATAATAATTATAATCAATAGACTAGGTAGAGACTAAACCAAAAATATAATAATATTAATGAATTGTATACAACTGTCTAACATGTGTAGTAGATTGAGTAATTTAATCAATTATAATCACATAATATTATAGCGAATGGAAATGAAAAAAGAAAAAATGTTTTTAAAGGTTGGTAGATATAGGTTACAACAACTGTACACAGTGGTGTGACCTGGTCAATATAGTGTTAGCGATTGCACTAAAAAATAAACTACTCCATCATTCCTCTGTTCTATCGACCATATATCCATTGACAGCACGAATGGCATTTGGAAAAAAAAAATAAAAGAACTAATGATAAAGTGCCTACTTATTGACGTTGTATTATGTATACTATAGCATTTGACGACAATTATTACCTGTTCCCCGACAAGTTTTGGGTAGTTGATTTCTCCGTGTGACTTGGTCCACCGACACGTTTTCTATTTCTGCGTTCACAAAAAATAATTTACAGGTAAACCATCGTGAAACATCTCTAATACTATCACTATGACGTGATGATGACAGATCACATCCGATCCAAGTATTGATGACGTCTGATGGGCAAGGCGAAAGTTGGAACTATATGAGAATTTAGGAAGAAAAGCCCCCAAATAAAAATACGGTGAAAAAAACCCGGGCATAGGAAAAAAAAAGTCGTTTGTCGCCAAACACTGAACGTTCAGTGATTATGCTCTAAATATTCCACATTTTTAAGTGTTCTACGAATTATCAGAATTATTTTTATTATTTGTTAATTAGTAATTATGTACCTAACACTCTTTTCAACATAATAAATTATCAGTATAAACATATTTTTTAATAATAATAATAAGAAAGTACATTGTTCTTCGTTAATCGCACATTTTATAAATCTATGGAATTATATATAATATTATTATAACTTTTGAAAACCACAAGAAATATAAACATAAAATTGGAGGATAGATAAATTGTTGAACTACATTATAGCCTTTAATTTAATTTATTACACTACTTACTAGGTATTTTATTAATTAATTTAAGGAAAAAAATTACTAGTTATACCACAGTTATTTTCGAGATAAAGTCAAATTTTACTTGGGTACTTTTGTAGCTTTATTGGAAATATATCTATTTTTATACACACAGCCTCACTGCGGCGGCAGCCCAGCCGAACCGACAAATTCTAATCGTACCATCGATTTTAACAGGAAAAAATACATAGATTTTCGAAAAAAAACTTTAAAATCTATTCCATTCAATAAGAATTATCTTACTGTAATAAAAATCGCATTTAGGTAGATATATTTTTTAATGTTAAGTACATAAAGCTTTTAAATCAAATTTAATTAATCAAAGATATTTTTTTCTAGGGCTTTATTTTCCTATACTCGAAACATTTTTTACTGTATTTTTATTTGTGGGCCCTTTTTCTGAATACCAACTATGTATGCCGGCAAGTCTGAACTGGTCATGTCTCACAGTATTTCACGCGTATGTGAATAATTAACTCCCCCTCTGTATCAGACCTATTCCAAAAAGGATTATAACATTATTTTTTCGATTTGTAACCATTCGTAACCGAGTTTTTAGAATTTGTAACCTCGTATGTTTCACCCCCGTGGCTACCAGCACTCAAATTATTGATGTTCTGTAGATGCGTGAGTTTAACTGATTAAAATACTCGCGTCTGTCTAGGGCCTGAAACTTGATGCATTTGCATTTTTTTCTTTTACTCTGATGCTCGTAACTACAGAAATTTGATTCATGAAATACAGAATCTAATAGTACATCTGTAGGTACATCTTTTTTTTGTTGAATTTTCAGGAAATTTTTTGCTTAAGGATAATTTTTTAGTATTTTTGATGAATTTAATTTATTTTTCTACTATTTCCACATACATTTTCATTTTTCTTTTTAAAAAATACATTTTATTGTAACACATTATTTTGATAAAACTAAATATTCAAAAAATAGTAACACTATAAATTATTATTATTGACAATATTATATCGCTAAGCCTTCAATTATTTGTATAAATATTCCATTTTTGTATTAATTTTTTTGGAAAATGATGATTGTAGATATGTAGACTGTGGGCACTAGTTAGGTTATATAGGTACATAGTTGTATTTCGTTTAAAATTAATTTTAACATATATTTTGTTTTAGGTGGCATTTTTAGTTCAATAGTATCCATTATTTAGAGTATAGAGATAAAAATTTTTACTAAAAAGTATTACCTATAATTTTTTGTCAAGAGTAAAAAATATAAAACAAACATTTTTTATGTAACTGTATATATTTTTTGTGCATTTTTTAAAAATATTTTTAGGTCGTTAAATGCCGGGCCCAACTCATTACTCATTCCGATCGGAGTTTCTGAGACAAGACCAACCGCATGCTATTTCTTAATTTTTTTTCTCTCTCAATTTGTTTACCGTATTTCAGATTTTGTGTCAAACCGGATGTAAATCTATTGTGTTACCAGCTAATAATGTTTCAAAATAAATACAAACAATTTCAATGGTCTTACCTACTTTTATATACGTTTAATTGTCATAACTACTTAAGAAAGTGACTTTGACTGAGGTTTATACAACTCCATAACGATCGAAAACTTGAATTGTATTGGATTTCGTATTAACACAAAATTATCAAACTGTATAGATAGGAACCTCGTAATACTTTAATTTTCTAATCGAAAAGTTTATAACACAATACATGTTTACATAACACAACTATTTTCGAATTTCAAGCACATTTTTGAGAAAACATATCTACATTAATTTTCATCGACATTTCAACAGAGCAATTTGAACTCCACTTGTCACAATAATAACTGTTTTATAATTGCATCTGAAATTCCTTTTAATAATACATTATTATTAAAAATATTTGTCTTTTTGTATTATTAGCTTCCAGTATTTACTATATAATAGCTCAACAATATTATAATAGGAATATAATTAAAATTGACTTTCATACCATGTTTTTTTTTTTTTTTTTGAAAGTTCGACAATGGTACCAATATGACGTGTTGTGGCAACGCATTATAAAAATATCAGTACAATTAAATACTGTATATTAAAAAAGTTTCATGTTTGAATGTTATAATTATAATTTATTAATCCAATCATTTAACTACCTATTGATAAGTGGAGAAGTTTAAGAAAAACGCTCACACAGTAAAAACTGAATTTCACAGTAAAGTGACTTTTAATTTGTAAATAAATTATTCTGGAATATGGTCTTGTGGACCACTTTTAACTGATATACTTATCGGTTGAAAAACTTTACTTATATTATTTATAAGAGGGCCAACCCAAAAGTGCAATTAAAAAATGTAATAATTTACTATAAAATTTATTCAAAGTAAATTAATTTGCATTTATTATTTTTTTTTCACTATTATTATGATATTTAATATATGACATTTTAAAACGCTCATAAAATCCAGTTATGATAATGCAGACATACCATAACACTATATATTATCAAAAAAAATATTCTAAGATATCAAATGTCTATGAATAACTTGAAATAATTCTCAATATTTTGAAAATTGTATTGTGTAAACTGTAAATGCTAAAATATATATTTGATGAAAACTGGAAGTCCATACGGTTGTTTCTATTTGAATTACAACAATACTACAAAATCAAAAACTGAATATTGCAACAAATTTTCTGGTCCAAGACATGATGACAGACATAAGAAAAAAAGTCGCATCATTGTAATACAAATATATTTCTCGCTCCGTTCAAAATCATAAATAATAATATGAACAAAATATAAAATACATAAAAAAAAAAAGAAAAAAAATTCAATCTGACATTGAGATATTTGAACTTATGATTAGTTTTAAACTTTATTAATGTTTTTACTCGGGTATTCATATAAGATGAGTACATTCATTTTTATTTTGAGTGTTCGAGGAATAATAATAATGCAGAGTATTTCATGCCTTTTGGTGGATATAATATTATAATGCATCCTCATCAAGTTCTCAGTCTCGCGTATGATATTTTCACGAGAGACAGCACAGTTTACGTCATAGCGAAATAATAAAAACAAATCGAATAAAAAAATAAATGTAAATGCCAACAGCGAAGGACAAAGGATTCCTTATAAAATGTAATAAACCTATCAGATTTTGACCGTAATATAGCGCTTACACTTTAAATGTTATACGAATTTCCGCAAATGTCAAACGAGTCGTTTCGACACAACTTGGCCGCTGCCGTCGACGATAAAAAAAAAAAATAATAATAATAAATAAAGTGGTGTTTACATTAAAAATAAAAAAAAAACGAAAATCGGCGGCAGTCGGGACGTAAACATTGTCCGATACGATGTACAGTTTTATATATATAGCAAGCGAATATGTGTTTGAATAGTGCTAGGAAAGAATGAAAACCTATTATGGAGAGCTTAGTGGGAAAAAAATGAATGAAGTCTTTTTGCATTTCGTTTTGGGTCGGAAAAAAAAACACGTGCCACGACAACGGGAATTTCTCGGTGGTGTTTATAATAAATCAAAGTGGATACGTTTACTATATTTTCTGACGGCTGTGTTTGAAACTGTTTTCGTCATTGTCTTACTTCGGACCATTTTATAACAAATAATAATATTGTAATAATAATACAATGTTGGACGAATTCGAGGGAAATCGTAAGGACGACGCGTCGCGTAACAGAAAAGGGTTAAAAATAACAAACGGCCGGAGCGTTTTATTTCAATTCGTTGTGTTTTTTTTTTTATTTATTGAGTTAAGGCTTCAATGTCTATGATAATTAGCTTGAAGATTAACCTGTGGGGGAGGTACGGTCGGTTAGAACATGTGTATATGTGACGAGGATTTGTCACTAAAACCCGAGTGGTCACCCATCCGGGAACTAATGACACCGGATGGTGCTTGACCTCAGAACACGTCTTATGACTGAAGCCAACCACCACGCCATACCATGCGTGTCATATTATTGTAGACACATGCAATGTCGGAACATTTTCAGAAAAAATATGTTTTTTTTCTAGGACCCATGGAAATATGGAAACATAAAAAATGTTAAAATAATACATTTCCAAAAAAACTTAAGTTTTTGAAAAATTAAAAAAAAAAAGATTTTTGAAAATTAAAATGTTTTATTTAGATACGCTTCAAAATAACCACAGTATGAAAACTCAGTCTAAAAAAATAGATAAAAAAAACTTTTTTACTTTTTTTTCTTTTTAGCACCTAATTATTGAAGCAAAAATAATATAACACGACATAGTGATTTTTGTATTAACACAAAACAAGGATTAACTGTTAATTATTTCAGTTTCAAAACTACAGCCAATCGTGGTATTCCGATTACATATTTTCACTCGTTACCATAAAAATACCCAAACTAGAAAATTTTTTTCATAATAACTATATTTTTCTGCAAATTTCAAATGTAACCAAATTTCCCCAGTTTTTTCCGAAATAAACCCGGTGTAAAAGGCAATAATTATTCCCGGTAAATATATCCTAGGTTACGGAGTCCTAGGGTCCAATGGGGAATATTTTAACTGGAGAAGTGAATATAACCTAGTATATTTACCCCCCCCCCCCAGTGGATGTTAAAACATCCTAGGATATATTCACCAGTAGAGATAAAATTATCTGGGGTATCAAAATCAAGGGACACCGGGTTATTCAAGTTTTTTTTTTCGAAATCTCGATCCTTACTTACAATAATCAAGATTGTAACTCGTAGACTTTTCATACTCATCGGTTGTATAATGACGTTTATTTATCCAAAAACAGAATGGCGGCTTGTACGTCAGTGACGGTGGTGTTTGCATTAATACCGCGGCGTCCTGGCAGATGATAAGGTTATTGTTTGCGAAGACGGCATCGTGGCCAATCCTGAGCCAATAATGGATGTTCTTAAAAGTATCAATTTTTTTTTCTTCCCAAAGTATAAAACAAAGCTTATTAAAATGTGTAATAACTTTTGTTTGACGGCGTACTAACGACGTCGTTTTTATTTTCTACATACAGTAAAGTTATAAAAAAGTAATCAACTTCGCCACTATCTAGGTTTACAACCTGTAGAGTACATAGATACCTAGTATTAATATAATTTTCAACGGTTTTTATGAAAAAAAAAAAAAAAATGCTCATCAAACGCAATATTATAACAAACCGTCGTCGCTAATTAATAAATATATTATATTGCAGTTGAACGGGGTTGAATTAGTGTTTGAAGTCTGAAATATTTCACAAAAACGTGAAACATTGTATTTTTTTTTTTTGTTTTTTTAATTCATATATTTATAATAATTATTTATTAATTAATAAGTACTCCCATAAGTAGTAGCTTTAATTATTGATATTAATATTTAATGCAATGAATGTCGTGGTCGACAATATTCGACAAATTTCTATATTACGGTCTTGTTTTCGTCTATTTATGTCGAAACTTGTTTTTTTATATTGTCTTATAAATTATTCTAACTACATAAATATCAAAATAAATAATTGATTAATTAATTCCTTATGGGCTTTTGGTAAATTATACATTTATAAATTTAATGACAAATATTCGTAAAAATAAAACTTATTTAAAAAAGAAAAACACATTTTATCAAAACACTGAAATATTTCAAAATTTTATATTTCATGAAATATTCAAACACTAATTGTAACACTAAATAATAGTAAATTTCGCTAAGTATGAATATATTATTGATTTGAATACTTGATGAATCGGTATAGTAATTACTAATCAATATTAAATTTATTTTGGTGTGGATATCGGATTGAATAATAAAAAAATTTTATGGATGAACAGTGCAATAATATTAAATAATATAAATTTATATACAATATTATACAGTATTAATGATGGCACTGGTCCAACGTACCATCGACCAGTCACTACTGACCTAAAGTCACTAAAATATCCAATGTGTTATACCTAACGTTTAACATATATAATGTTTTATAATTAAACACTATTTTTTTTTAAATACAATTTTTTATTTTTGTGCAAGTCCTTATATCGTCATTATTGCCTGATACTTTGCTGTCTATATTAAAAATGCACACAAATAATATCGTCATGGAATAAGAAAAGTAAAAACACACAAAAACAAGAATAATTCACAAAATAATAATTTCATCCGATATCGGCGTACCGACCTCGTCAATTTTATCGCGGTTAAATTCAAATAAAATTGTCTATTATCGTGTGGCTAAACTTTTATTAGCACTATTGCATAATATTATTATAAGACTTTAAATGTACATAATGTTTCATTAATAGGAGTTACGATAAAATTGTCTATGAATGGTTAACAACGGGATATATGGGTAAGTGACATTTCGACTCGTGTAATATAGCGGTAACACGCGTTACCACGTTAGACCAAAAAAAATTTATGTCTATACTATCTAAAAAATACATTGCGATAGTGTAACAGTTAAATTCTAGTTTTTTTTTTTAATAATCTCCGTAGGGATAAAAGTATCAAGTTAAAATGTTTTATTTGTTAAAAAAAATAAACTTTTTTTGTAATTATAGTACACACGGCCGAGTTTGTTGAAATTTTCCATACACCATAATTGATATTGTATATTTGGGAAAATAATATTGAAAAAAAAGTCCGCAAGTGGTTAGGTATACCGCTTTGCTGTAGAGTGTGTAATTGTTGTTAAATTTGAATTGAATGATAAATCATTGCACACGAAAAGCGATTCTGGCCAGATACTTGTGGGTCTGCCTAACATACTTATTTATAACAATATTATTGTATTAATAAAACTATAGGTACCTTGAATCCATTTTGGCCCAAAATACTGCATTTGTATGTTATTGTATTAAAAACGATTATCCTGAAAGCCGTACTTTTTCTAGAGGTGTCGATCTGTAACCAGTTTTATAAGTAAAATTATAAAAATAAAATGAGATTCTCGATGAAAATTTTCGATTTTTTATCCCTGCAACCAATGACAACTATTTATATACAAAATTTAATATTACTAACATCTTATATTGTTATTATTTGTAACCAATGGCAACTATATATAAACAAAAAAAAAATCAAACATTTTCATCGTGAATATATTTTTTTCTTAATTTTTTTTTTTTTTTCGTTAATTCGGCCGCATATGAAAATAACTGAGAATTTCTTACGTTTGACTCCTTCAAATTACAAAGTAGATTCAATTTCCTATCTAAAATGATGCTTAAGTAGAAAATCGGACCATTTTTGTTGCTTCAAAATGTGATGACAGACAGAAAATCACACACATTAGTGTAAAATCAATACATATTTTTTCGCTTCGCTCAGGATCTAAAACGGTTTCACCAATTGTTTTAGACCTATATGACTCAATTTTTCGATTTTTTTTTTAAATATACATATATATAGTACTTACTTACAAATATTTGAAATCTTTCTTGATAACTAATATTCTATCAATTATAATATATTATTTGTCCATTCAAAAACAAACAATTATGTTTGACGTAGTTTTTGAAACCAATTAAAACATATTTTAACATTTATAATATTATGTTATCTTTCAAATTTTGTCATAACAACTTGAATAGCTGACCGATAGAATTTTACGTATTTATACGTAATATTATAAAGGTTACCGGAACGCTGCCAAAAAATAGTTTGAATAATATTGTTTTGAACGCACATTTGATGTTAATATGACATTTGTTAATAATTAAAATATTTTTATTATTTCGTTCCATGCAACTAAACTAGGTAACCGTTATAAATTTAAGGTTAGAGACTTTATACCCTAAAAAACCTCAAAATATGCATGCATTTATGCCTTATAAGAATCACTAAATATGCTCTTAAAATATATATTAAAAAAAAATTCATAGTATTTAATAAAACCTTTTTATTTTAGTATCTAGATAATATTTACATAATTATAATTTGTATTATATAATTGTTTTTCAACTATTGGGAATCGTATGTGCGATGTACCAATAAGTAACAATGTGAGTGATCGACGAGAATAACACAAACATAAATTTCATATATATAAAACCATCAAAAAATAATATCTCAGGTCCAGGAAATCTATTTAAAACTATGTTTTTTTTCTAAAATAATTATAAATTTTTATATCAAAAATGGTCAAATATGTAAAATATGCAACTAGAAGTTTTGAATATTATAAACTCATATTACTATGAAACATATTTCTTTATTATTAATTACTTAGCTGTGCTTTGAATGATTATTAAAAAACATGCAAATTCATAGAAGTCTCTAGGCCTAGTTATAATATTATTACGTTCTCGAATACCAACATAATATAATTATTATGATTTTACCTAAAAAATTGAGTCGGCATTTGGCACTTCGAATGCTTTTTATGAGCTTATTCTCGAATTTTTTAATACATCATACTAGCAGTGGTCAGCTATGAAGGTTCAATTTTAAATTAAAACGTCCGATAAGGAAGGCAGATAATAATAATCTCGAACTTTTCCACAGAAGTTTAAACAAAACATTTCTCAAAGAAAATAACGGGAAATCTGTTATCTCCTGCACGAAGTGTAATCAACTTATATTATAGCATTTATAACTTTCATACTATCGAACAATACGCACAATATAATATTATGTCAACAATGAAATAAACGTTATTTGTTTTTTCCGCACTGATATTTTGTTTTATTCGCAACGGCGTAATAATATTAATAATATTATTTGTACGTTCCTTCAAACAATTATGACGTATAACCGAATGAGCTAATGATGTTAATCGCATATTATAATAAATATCATTATTTATATTTTTATTTTCTAAATATTATTTATTTATATAATACACACATAATATAATATTATATAAATCAGAACTTGCAAACGTTATAATTACGATAAAAAATGATTGACATTTTATAAACATAATTAAAACGAAAACAAAAATAATTACATACTACAAAACAAAACACAACGATTAACAAATTTTATAATATATCATTAAATAAAATATAGCTCAAAACGAAATATATTGAATATCATTAAACAAAAATAACACAAATTTAAAATTCATTTACTTAAAAGTTAAATACTTAAAAGTTAAACTATTGGTTTGGTCGAATTAATATTTATTCCTATTTTTACCTTGGTAATCGATTCAAGAATTTGTTATATTCCTTATCTGGGCCATTTCTCGCATTAGATATTATTTTTAATGATAAACAAAAAAAGTCTATAACGTTTCACTACTAAATAAGGATAAATGCAAGAATTACAAATAACATAAAACTATTTTTGATATAAATACAATAATATTTGCTCCTTTAAGTCGTAGCTTGTGTTTGAATAGAGTATATTACTGATACTAATACGATATATTTTGTATCACTCTCCGTTATATTTATTTATTTTTATTATTAAAGAAATAACTTATTACTTACTGTTTTATTGTCGACTGAGAAATAATTCTGTTTGTCTTTAAGTTTTTCCATATCTCAGTAGTAATATCAATTTTCCTTTGGATATACTTCATATTTTACATTACCTTTACAAGTAATACGTAAAGGTGTATTAAATATACTATAGAAAAGTATCACCTATTTATAGTATTTTTTTCTGTTTTTGATTTGACTTGTAAACTTTATTTTGTAATAATAAATAGGAGGCTATAGCAACAAGATAAATACACTTATTTTGGAATTATTTCATTTTTTGACAAAAATTAATAAATGAAAGTATTTTCAAAAATCTGATTTGACGATCTGATGAATCCAATTGTTTACAATGAAGTTATTCAAGAAAGATCCACGCTTCCCTCAACTCTGGTTAGAAAATAAAAACAAAGTTTTTTTTTGTACTTCCAAATTTACAACGTTGATTAAAGACTTTGTTGAGTAACTTAATATATAAAGAATAATATTATTGGCATAATGTAATAAAATTAATTTAAGCATATTTTTTTGTTCTGCAAAAATTCCAAAAAAGTGGATTTATCTTGTTGTTGAAGCAAGCCCTTAAATAACAACTGTGAGATATTAATAATAAGTTTACAGATTCATCCGTATACCGAGGTATCTATACACACCCCGACCGAAGTGCACACAAAAATAATTATTATTTTTCAATTATTTGTTTGCATTGTCATTAGAAAGGTATCTATATTATAATACTTACGTGCCATTTCGTAAAGGCTGCCGATTTGCCCGTAACGCGAGTTACATTTCAACTCAGTAATGATCCGAAGTGGCTTATATCTATAGGTACTCAACATTCTATTTCAAAGTTACATTTTTTTTTTTATTGCTTGAGAGTTTTTCACAATGGGTTGAAGAAATATTGCAACAGATCATGGAGATTCCTTTACGGACGGGGATAGACCATGACAGGCCAAGAGGAGGCTGCAAAAATGTGTCAAATAGGCATCACACGCCTCGAAACCATAAACCTGTTGCGAAGTGCGTTAATCGATCACATATTATTAACTTTACAAATCTATACGTCATATTATTATATTATGTGGTTGTGATATTTCTTGCTCACACTCACTGTAAACTGAAATTTGCCAAACTGTTTAATACGATAATATCGATTGTCTTCAAAGACATTTTGATCAAAGGTTCCTAACCTTAACAGTGTGTCGAGATCATAAAATTGATTAAAAAAAGGTCATCAATATGTTGTAGGTCACTAATTTCAAAAATATTCCAAAATGGGTCGAGAAAAGTTTGGAAATCTCTGCCTTTGATCATATAGACACCATATGTATAATGTCTATGATCTAAAACACTTATACTATAGTCGGAGCCACGAGAATTGGCATGCGACTGCAATGATCTTATTTGGAAAATTTACCCATATATTCTTAAATGATAAAAACAATAGTCAAGCATTAAAAAAATATGTATATTTCTTATGTAATAAAAATAAAACAAAAATTAAACTGAATCGTACACTATCAATATAAGAAAATTATTTAAAAGTCATCTTATAATAATATACTATATTATACACTTTAAAAAAAAATAATTTGATAATATCTTAACCTTATAAATATACAATATATACAAAATTTAAATTTAAATAAATTACATGTCAGTCATCAAAATAGTCTTCATCATTACTCCAATCGATATAATCTGAAGATGTGGTTGGCATTATAGACGTCAATATGGTATCCCTATGGACTCCTTTCTCAAAATCTTGCATTTGAAGGACTTCGGCATGTTGTACCCATTTCTCCCAGTCGTACAAATTCACCAATTCTAATGCTTCGAGTATCATGCGTTTATAGTCTATCAATTTAGAAGTATTATTTAATTTTGCAACTTGACACTTAACTCTAACCCAAATCCATTATAAAGGGTTATACTGCAAGTTATTTGGAGGAAGTCGTATCACCTCATGACCTAGCTCTAATGCAAATTGATCAAGGTAATTTTGTTCCCGTGAAATCGTATTTTTTACCCTGATTTTTAGTTCAGGCAATGTTTCGTGAATGTCATAGGGACAATTTATAACCGTAAGATATTTCCGTACATCTTCTATTTTAAAACTTTTGTCGGAATAAATTTCGACCAAAGTTGAATGATGGGCTATGTAACCCATTACAATAATGAATGGCTCATTAATTCTGTTGATCAAATAAAAAAACTATTCTTTATACAACTCTGAATTAATTTTGTTATGATTATCGATGATATTGCTAATGTTACTGACATCTGATTTAGATTTTACCAAAAAACTTATGTCGGTGCATCCTGCGATACAAATAATTAAGTGACTTCCCTCGTCAGTTTTATGATTCAGGTTAACCCATATCGCATCGATATAGATAACAGAGCGACTATCGTTGTTGTTACGCATATTCCACAATTTCCTAACGGCGTAGAGCTACACTCTCTGTACTTTCCATTACAATGCTCAGGCCGTTACACATTTTGGAATAAAAGCGTATAGTCTTAAGAAATCGTAGCACTGACTCTAAATCTCCATATAACCAATCTTTTCTTGGAGAATATTGGGGATTGAAGAAGCAGTAGCGTACTCACCACTGTCATATATGTCATGAATGATTCTTCTAACAAAATCCGCATCAAGTTCGTCCAATTTGGTTTGATTTTTTGAGCCTTTATACGATTCATACGGAGACTTAAAAGATGAACTTGGAACAAGAGTTGTGAGATTATCTGACTTTGAAGCTCCGGAACAAATGCGACTGTCGGTGCTAATCGAAATTCATAAGCTTGCGCTATAACATATTGAACACGTTTAAAAAATTTACACACGTTATGTATAGTTTTTCTGTTCTGATTACGAGTATAATTCTTCTTATTAGACATTTGACAGTTTCTGTTTTACAACTGTAAAATTAGCAAAATAATCACGATAAATAAACCACAGAAACGCACAAGCAACACGACACTACGCACACACATTCATTACTCGTTTATTGCTTAGCAACTACTAAATACACAGGTCTTGATATTTCATTTTTTTATTTACATCTTGTATACAATAAACCCCTCTTTCACAGAATGTAGGAATGCAGTAGCTGCAACAGTTTTGTAACAAAAAACAGGATTGTCAAAAAGGGAGCATCAATGTTTTTATTATGTTTATTTATTTTTCCAAAAAAAGCTTTAAGGACAATTTTATGAAGCAGTAAAGTATTAAAATATAATAATAAATTTATAAATAGGTACTGAAGTTTTATAAAAAAAAAAAATAATAAATTGTAATAATTTTGCAAAATATTTCATGTGGGGTTATTTTTTCGGATTTTTTTGGGGAGTCTAAATTTCTGGAGTTATTTTTTTACGGATCTATAATAGTTACACAGCGGTAATAATGTAAAGGCTGTATACAGTAATTTCATTTTTAAAATACTGGCCGCACTGTAAGTAATACATTTTCATGACGGCAGCTGACGTTCACACATGAACTAAGATAATATGATTTAGACAGAATTACTATAGCGTTATATTTCAAATGGGTGTACGTTTAAAATTTAAAATTACTTGCGTGCATCAGTTACTCAGTATAGATGATTGACTCCAATCCATGGATGGTCTGTGAACATAAAGTTTCCGAGTTATGACTAGTAAAAACTATGTGCGGTTGTAATATTATTATATTCAATTGGTGATTCCATAGAGTTATGAAAAATTAGTTGTAAAATAATAATGTTATTAGTTTAAATATTTATGAGGTACCGGAGAAGCGGACTCGCGATTGTCAACTTCTCCAGGGGAAATAACGTCAAAAATCGAGCCGCTGGACCGGGAATCGCACTCGGGTCTCTCGCTTGCGGGCGATCGCTCTACCGCGAAACTACCCGACCGCATTGACCCTGACGTCTACCCCCACCAATTGACAGGAGTTTACATGATACTCGTTAAGGCGTGAATACAAAAATCTGTGATAGTTATTTTGTTATTAAATGTCAATGACAAATCATATTTATTATTTGTGTCGCAACCGATTATAATATGAGATCCGGGAAAATGGACTCAAATGTGACGAAATCATTGCTTAGTGGTAATGATCCGGTAATTGACAAAAGTTTATTTGATTTAGACAATATTAGAAGACTTAATAATATGATTTTATAATAAATATTAAATGTAATCTATTTTGTGACTAAATACTTACTGACATAAAAATAATATATAAATAAAATTGTTTTTTTTTTTTGCAAATGTTAATGTCGTAAGAAAAAAAATTAATTATATAATAATATTTGATTGAAACCTAACCTAACCTAAGAAAAATACCTAAAATAATGTTATGTAAAACAAGATTTAAAATTCAAACTCACATCATACTGTATAGACACAAAAACGTCAAATAATACATTATATATTATTATAACACTTAAACGACTTATTAATTCATAGTCAGATAAAAACTATTCAATTATACATCGATGATTTTTACCCAAGAAAGAAAAATTAAGATTGATACGTGATTAAGTCAAAAACGAATAAGGAAAATGGGTATTCAAAATTCAACACAATATTTGATTAAAATTATAATTATCGAAAAAATATTGTACATCAAGTGTTCAAAGTAAATTTACTTGACAGAGAAATACAATATATCTTTTAAAAATATTGAAATTGTGTTTTTTATTTTGTTAAATCGTAATTAATAAAAAAAACTCTTTTAAATCAATAACGTTTACTATCACGGTGCTTATCTCGGAATATAGTTTGACATTGTTTTTTTTTTTATTGAAGTTGAATAATAAATGTGTGATTATCCTTAATGCACTAATACGAATTTCGTATAGATAACAAATTTAAGGATGGATAAAAAAAATGAAATTATGCCAACGGTGTTTCTTCAAGTCATAAAAATATTCAATGACAATATCCGACTTCGTGACATCTGTCTCGACATAATATATCTACGTTGCGTGATATTATTATGTATTTATGTTGTAAATAAGATGCCAAGACTAATATTGTTTTCGAACAACAATAATATATAACTGCACACGTCGTGTGTGAAATATTTTAATAACATTTACGCGTCATTAATCAACAGCCGGCAAGGCGGTGTTGAACTATGGCGTTTGCCAAACGAACATTTTAGAGGCGTGTCGTACCTTCAAAATCAGCTAAAATCAATTTTTGAAATATTTCAGGAACAGCATACGAACAAAAAGTGTTTGAAATTTTGCCCAATGATCTCGTAATCAATATTATGCAATCGAAGGTTTGAAGTGAATACACATATTGCGTATGAATATATTTTGTTTAAAAAAAAAAAAACGTTTTTACAAGAATTATAATATACATTTATAGTTTTGACATGGCTGTAGGTTTTGTTGCAAATTTCATTATAATATGGCTGTATCTGTAGCCGAAATTATTTTTTGGTTTTATTTTTTGTACATTGCTAGTTTTGAAATTGACTTGGTAATGCAGGTGGTTTTGAAACTGCCATTGAAATATAGAAACAAAACTATAATATTATTTATGTCTTACTTTCGACAATATTTAAACTTTATTTGATTGTATTATTATTAATATCAACACAACAAACATTATATTTTGTCGTACTTAGACAGAGTTATTATTTTACCGCGAATAAAACAAGTGTTTGATGATAGCTGGTTTTGAAATAAACATGGGTGATTTTGAAGCCAACTTCAATTTTCCACAATCAGTTTGGACCAGTTATTATATAGTAGTCTTATATTTCGATGTTCAATATTTGTACAGGACTTTTAACACGGCGTGGCCATTGAGAAATCACGAAAATACAAAAAAAAAAAAATGTTTGGATGGTTTTGAAACTTCACGCGCTTCTAATGAATTAGTTAGGACATACATAAATGTATTATATTATTATTACAATATTTTCACCTCGTCAGCTTTATGGTATTATTGCAAGTCTGAAACGTGTGAAGATTTTAAATGTTTAATTAACATAGAAAAACGATAGAAGGTGGACCTGATATGAACACGGTTTGCTATTTTATCGAGTTTTTCGCCGTTCTTCCGATTAACTCGCGCAAGACAATATATTAATATCAAAACTAAATCTTTGCGTTCGCGGTGGTTAAAAAAAGGACACGGTTAAAAATAGGTATACGATGAAAACATAAACCAATTCAATGCTTCGCCGAAGACAGCACAAATCATGTCGACTGCGCGTCGAGTTGCAATAAATCACATCCCTTTTATAGTTATTTATTAGATAGTGACCTGCGACATTTTTTCAACATCAATACCGATGTCGTAATATCGGAAATAAATAATTTTTTTTTAAAACTCGTAATTGAAGGTTTTTGACGATTTATTATTTTCTATCATACCTAGACGTTAGAAAAATAACATACGAACGAAATTCTATAATATTTGGCTACTTGTATTTACTATATGGTTGATGCGGGGAAAATATGTTTTAAGCGCATTTACCCAAAACAGAGCACTTTAAATAAATCTATGCAACGTTTGAGCGTAAAATTTTCTTTCATAATGGCACTTTTAGACTCATATATTAGCATTAAAGTTAAAAACGGGTACACGGAGCCCGGGTACGCGAGCAAAAAATATATTAAAGCCCGTGTATATTGTATATTAATTTAGAATTCAGATATACTTTAAACACAAATATTTATAATAATATCATGTATGTATATTCCAATAATTATTAATTAACAATAAAAATTGTATAGCTGTTATTTCATATTTGCATAGTTCAAATCTAACCTAACCTAACCGTAAGTCAGAACTGCAAAGTAAAGAAATATGATTTTATTTAAATATATGAGTATTCAAGCTCACGGGGATTTAAATACAGGGGCTTTAACCCCGTTGTAGATAAAAACACGGGTACCCGTGTAGTTCATTACACGTATAATGGCAACCCCTAATTAACATACTATACTAAATCTGAGCCTATTAGAGTCACCCAGAAGACACCTCGTAGAGGACGGTTCAATAGTCTTTCAAAAATATTTAAAGTTTTTTTTTTTTAAAATGTTGTTTTAATTTAATTGTTGTATATTATTAGTACCCACATAATTCATCTATTATTAATATTATTTTATATTATGAACTTTTCTATTTATTTTATGTGATTAATTAATTTTTTTGCCGCAAAACGTGGCCCTAATTGTTAGATACAGATTACTAGATTACTGGTTACAGTTTTGTGCCCAAACGTGTTAACAATTTTCAGGTAAATCTTTCATGCTGCTCCCAAACGGGTTACGGCCAGTTAGGACGACACCCAATGAATCGTTTAAACGTATTTACAGTCAAAATATAATTAAATAAATAATACAGATTCAAATGTATTTATATCAACATCGATATCAGAGATTGTGATTTATTATGTTTATGTCGAATTTTCAAATCGTCTCGATTATTTCGATCGCATTACACCGATTCTGATGGTTATTTTTTTCTTCGGCATAAAATGTCTGTCGATATAAAAAAAAAAAAATTATTTAGATACGACCATAACGTGTCATATGTCGTGATAAAAAAATTTAATAATAACATTGAAATAAACTGATTACCGCTATTTCTTTACGCTTATCCGAAAATTATACAACAAACGTAGTGGTAATATTTATTATTGCGTAATTCGTGGCGCGTTCACATGATGCGACAACAACAAAAAAAAAATCATAAAAAACGTTCGACTTCAGTCACTCATTATATATATAACACTCTGGCGACATTGTCGACACTGTTCTGCAACTCTTTTCCGTTCGACTTCGTCTCTCTCCCTCTCTCTTTTCGGACGAAAACTTCGAAATGACCATCGACTTCTACCATGCTTCGTGGAGTCCACCATGCAGGACCGTGGAGTTCGTGGCGAGCATCTTGAACGTCAAGCTCAATCCGATTGAGATGTCGCCGAGCAAAGGAGACACGCAAAAACCCGAATACAAACAAGTAGGTTAGCGGTTAGATAAGGTTAGGTTATGCAAATATCTATTACGATCGAGGCGGCCGTGACAATTTTTATTTTGTTTCAACCATTGTTTCTTGTTCGGTTGTGTTACAGTTGACCCCTCAGCATACGATTCCGACCATCGTCGACAACGGTTTCGTTTTGAGCGAAAGGTGAGTAAGAACGCGATTAATCATCGCGAATGTCGATTCCGCTATTTGTTATAATAATTTATGTATTATTAATATTATCATAAAGCTGGAGAATTTCTATATTCGTTTAACGCGTCAATCTCAGAAACTATTGGACGACCGATTTCAATAAATATCAAATCATTCGCGATTCATTGAGACTCGGAGGATGTTTTAAGTCTCTCTATTGAACCCCTATAGGGTGGCTCACGTGTGAATTTCGTTTTGGCTCATAAAAATCAAATAATTTTTGATAATAAAATTAAATAAAGTTGCCATTAGTTACAGAAATACGATTTAAAAAAAAAAAAAATGCACAGACCAGTCGATCCGGCGATGTGTTAATATATGGGATGGATTTATTTTTTAAACAAAGAAAAATAAATATTTAATTTGCTGTTTGTTATTCAAACTAATATTATATTTACAACAAAAGACAACGCGTCCTCGTGTTTGTAGGTTATAATCTAAAAAAGTACACGAACGATTTTGACGAAAATCATAAAGGTTGTACCGACGAAGTTTTTAAAAGTTTAGTTTTTAAGAGTTCTACAATCTGCCACAGGTGTATTTTCCATTAAACCTGAATTAGCTATCAATTCTAGGAATATCGTTGCCGATTTGCCCGTGAAATGAGGCACCTTCGTCAAAATCCATATACACCGATATAGCGCCATATTAGGTTATTCAACCGATAGTGTTTTAAACTATGAATGATTTTCGTATATTATTATAAACATTTTAACGGTCCAACAGACGATAAAATCGATCAGTATTCTCGAAGACTAAACCGACAAACCGTCTAAATGCATTATTATTTATTTTAATTTTATTTGTTTCTAGTATTGAATATTGTGTTTATTTTAAGGCGAGGAAAAATAAATGTTACTTTGAGGCCAGTTGTAATTTTAGTACCAAATGTTTACTTACAATTTGTGTACGAATGTAAGAAATATTACACATTTAATTTTGTAATGTGTTAATTATTATTAACATATGTTCTAATAAGCGATATTTCAATATTTTTTCAGATTTAAAAAAATCTGATATCTTTTAAAAAATAAACATTAATGTGGATGGATTATAACTTTTGAATTTTGAGGAGCTTCTCTAATTAATTAACATCTATGTAAATTACAAGTATATGTATGATTTTAAATGTCCCGTATTTTTAAAAAATAAATCTGGAATCCCTAAAATAATCACTGGTTTCAGATCGCACTTTCAACACAATGTAATATGTAGATAGGGTTCAGAGGCAATTTAAGTATTCATTAGTGACTAGATTTTTATAGAAATTTAAATTTTTAATGTCATGATTATTTAATTGCCCGTTTATAATAAATTAGTTTATAACAGGTGTTGAATAACCTTTAAATGTTTTCATATAATACTATGTCAAATTTTATAAGATATTTCAACTAATGAATTACCCAAAATAAACTTTTTAAATAAGTACTACCTATAAAAAAGTATTACGTGTTTTTATTCCATATGTTATGAAAATGTCACAATAATTGAACTGTTCATTAAACTAAATACAAATTAGTACCCATAAAATGCATATACAATATACACAAAAACGTGACTTAATATGTTCTAAGGATAAAAGGTAAATGTTTAATGTTTTTTTTTTATATTTTATCTAATTTTATCACTTCTAACTCTATACATAATTTAATGTGTATTCATTGTATACAAATTAAATTCCTTAAAGTACCGACCTACGCGTGTTTTTTTAGATACTATTAAATTAGACTTAGTTATAAAAAAAAACACACACACTTACAAACAAAATAAAATACTGGAAGTGACGCTTTCGTACACTTCACTATCCATTACAAATAATAAAATGTATTACTTGAATTTTAAAGTAATGTAAATTATATGAAACATTTTGTTATTGATTATTTATATAATATAATTTACGTATACCTATAATACATATTATTATTATTATTATTATTATTTTAAAAACGTTCACACCAATTATTAAAAGTCAGTAAAATAAACCAAACGACCAAATGCTAAATTATTGCATTCTTTAAGAGTTCAAAAAAATATTTTTAGCCGAGCAATCTGCAAGTATCTCATCGAGAAATACGGTGCTGCCACTGGGGCGTATTCCAAAGAGCAGCTCTACCCAAAAGATTTACAAAAAAGAGCAACGATTGATCACCGCATTGATTTTGATTTGGGAGCTCTGTACAGAAGAGCATCTGATTATTTCGTAAGTATATTATATTCGTATTATTTTTATTACAACAATACACAATAGTTCATACAACAATATTATGATTTTCGTGGGGTTCTGTTTATTTAAAAATAATATTAAGCTTCCTAGTACTCGATTTATTCAATCAAAGAAAAATACACAAAGCCTTAAATAATGTTCCATCGAGCACATAAACATTATTAATATTTTCTCGTCATTTCGACTACTATTTATTGTTTTTATGTTTACATGTTTTGTCGTATTATTATTAAACGTTCAACTATGATAATAAAATATGTCCGTGAAATACATTCAATTTGATTATTATGTTCACAATACGACATTTATTTACGCATATTATTTAAACGTTAAACATATGTATATTATGCAAAATGAAAAAAAGGTAAAATGCATAAAACCAAATCTTAATATTAGTTATAATTATCTAAAATGGTGCACTCGGTTAAGTCGTGTAATATACAAAATCAATAAAAAATATTTCACATGAAAAAAAATTTAAATGTTGTTCATATCATATGGAGTTATATCAAAGTTTCTTCGATCAAAACATCTAACTACTTATTTATCACTTGCGTGTATTGTATTAATTGTTCGTAGAATTGATTTAATCATAACAAACCCAGAATATTGTCGGGTATAAACGATGTGATTTATTTCAAATCAGACACGTTGTACCCGCGTTTGTATTATAATATAATATAATGTTTTAAAATTGTCTGTTTTTTACAATAAACTGAGGACAAAACACACTCACAAACTTACAAATAAGAATTTAGCAAGTAAACTACTGTGGTAGGTATACGCGTTTAGTGCATAATATAATCAAAAGTGAAGTCTGTAAACGATAAGGAATAAAATAGCTTTTAGTAGAGTAGGTAACTCTAAATGTATTTAATGATTTAAGGCAATTTTGCTTATTAGATTTGACTACTGCACAAAAGACTACTTTAATAAAACGTTACACACAAACAGATACCCACATAATGTTATTACACGATCACTTAGTGAAAGTTAATTTGTGATATAGTGAAACACTATCGGGTATATAAATTTATTTAACAATATCAAAATTAAAGTAATATAAAATAAAAATAAAAATAACAGTCCAGCAACAGTTTTTCAGTAAAGAAAACAAATATTTAATAATAACGACTAATTACTACAACAGATAACACGATATCCTTTCATAAATTTATATTTTGAAAACTATAGTTGATTAGTTCAACTACAAGTTGAATAATAATTATTACTCGATTTTTATTCCACAAAAATTATTATTTTCAATAAATATTTAATCGATACCTACAAAATATTAATTTTTTTTACAATTTAGTTTTGCTTTTTGTTCATTTTATATTTTGACTTTTAAAACACCACGTACACCTTATACTGCTACCACGAATAAAATATTATGCAAAGTTATTCTCACGTCCCGTTTTTATCTTCAAGAATGAAGTTATTCAAAATCTGAAAAAATGTCAATGTTTTTAAATTTTTAAATATTTTAAGACCATATTTTCAATTTTTTCAGATTTTTTCGTACTATTTAAGGGGTGTCCTGTGGAGATGCACACATTTGTTTTTCAAATAATAACCCCATTTTCTACTGTAAATTATTTAGCGGATAATTTTTCTGAAAATGTTGACGGATCAAAACCAAAATTCATAAGAGTAGTTCTTAAATTATTTAACTTTGTGTGCTAAAGATAATAAGTTCATGACAATGGATTTGAAAGAAATAGAGTTTAAAACGATTTGAAAAGTTTATGTTTTTTTAAAATCATTTTTATGCACTTTTATTCTCAGTTTAAACATTTTAGTAACTAAGAAACTAATCAATCAAATTTTGAATTAGGTACAATAACATTTTCAAAAAAAAAAAAAAAAAATTATACACTAAATATTTATAAATAAAAAATTAGACTTTTAATTTGAAAACTGAAATTTGTATCACAATGGGACATTTCTTAAGTAATACTGAAAATTTCAAAAATTTGAAAATACGGTTTTTGAGGAAGAAATGTGGGTGAGAAAAGTTGATGTATGACACAATATAATATTATTATTTATTGTAATGTTTCCTCACATAACACATTTTAGACCATTATGGATCAATACATTTATAATTTTAAGGTTCATACTAGGGTTAGAATTTCTATGTATTTGTATGTTTTTTTCTTATAGACTAAATTAATTGGTGATCAGAAATGTCCAAAATGTATTTTATTCTTGATTCAATTGTACAATAATTTTTTTTTTTTTTTTGCATATTTAGGAAAAAATTTATAGATTTTCATATTTAGAGTTGTTGAAAATCTATTTAAAAAAAAACAGATTTAAAATTATATTTATATAATGAACGACTGTAATCATTATTTAAATTGTAAAATTATTAAAATAATTACAATCATACAATCTCATAATATACGTGTAATGTAACGGGAAAGTAGCAAAGTTGGTGAAAACCGAAATGCCTCTAATTCTAAAGAAGAACGAAGGATTCAAAACACTTTTGATAATTCGAAATACAATAAATGGCGAATATGAATAAAAAATTGAAGATATTAATATTTCTCTTACTCTGGGACAAATCGCATCATTTTAATATGTTCTAGTGACATATATCGCGTGAAGTGAAAAGAAGTTTTAGTCAAATTTAAATGGTCGGTCGTTCATTTTAGACAATTTAAAATGACGTATCATTTCAGCATGTAATATTTAAAAATTCATTTGCATATAAATCGTAATCATAGTTAACCGTAGATAGATAAGGAACGTAGTACATTGTTTTGAATAATTTACATACAACACTGCAATAAACAATTTTTTTTTCAATTAAAAATGAATAATAATAAATTCATTATAATAGGTTGCGTAACGTTTATAACAGAGTCTTTTGAATAATTTACACATACAAGTGTGGTAAACAATTTTTTTTTCAACTAAAAACGAATAAAACCTAAATGCACGAAATCATATTGTAAGATATAATTCATTGTACATAAATCAATTTCGTTGAAATACATTTTAGCGTCTCCGAAAACCATATACATGCCGACTTTCACAACATAACTCAATATGTAGTGTTCAGTATTACTTGGAACTATTAGTACAATACATTGATTAAGGAGAAGGTTCTCTTGAGTTGAAGTTTGAAATATTGTGCGACACAAAAGAACGCATTTCGTCGGATACGTAATTTCAAACGACACTCTAACCATTTCCCGAAGAGTTAGGTACCCCATTCTCCTTTGCGATCACATCCCTCGTACAGGTTACTTATCGACGTGTAAGACTATTTTGTAATTTTTTTTTCCCCCCAGTTATATTATAATCAATTTAATAATAAGAGTTTTTTATTCGTAAACCACGACCTACCTACACCCGCAAAAAAGTCATATCTATAATCTTTTTTTTTTTAACGATCAATTAAAAGAGCAAAAATATTGTGTTATATATTTTTATGTATGGTTTGACTCGGTGTAAGTGATTCATAAAATATTAAGTTCTCAGATTTTCAACCAAATTTTTGCCGCTTGACTATCGTTATGTTTTTAATCTTCATTGCAATTTTAAATCGTTAATTGGCCAGAATCATACTACTG
Source organism: Pentalonia nigronervosa (assembly GCA_014851325.1). Lineage (NCBI taxonomy): Eukaryota > Metazoa > Arthropoda > Insecta > Hemiptera > Aphididae > Pentalonia > Pentalonia nigronervosa. Next base: position 96,274 of record JACXSJ010000432.1, on the reverse strand, counting down.
TTATTGACTATGATGTGTTTTAGATTAAATCAATCAATACAAACAATAAGACGGATTATAAATACCTATTTTAATTCTCATCGATGTGAACACGAATGAACAAAATAATACTATTACGAAAGTAATTACATACCTACTATTTATATTTCAAATGTAGTCAATAAAGTTATTTTGGTTATGTTGGGTTTCTGCATCATTAGTTAACCACAGTATAAAACACACTATATTTAAGATAAATTTGAATTTGATGTTTTGATGGTACAATACAAGCCTACTAAGCAAAACGTGCCAGTAATTTAAATTCTATAACTATCGACAACACGCAACGTGAATATTAAAGTACACATCCCACATCTCGCTTCTTATTTTTAAAGTTCAGATTAAAACTTTTTTTTACTCCACAGTTCTAATCATATCATTATATAAAGATAATTCTCTTGTATTTGAGTTATAATATTATAAAAATATTCCTATCATACTCTTAAAAGAAAAAAAACGCAAAACCAAGTGTTTGACATCGAATTTTCATTAGTTATTACAAAATATTTCTTCAAGACAATGTAACGAAAATATATAACAAACAAACTGATTAAGTTATCTTAATAAGTTTTGACACAATATAAGTACCTGAATTTTTTCTAAACAGAGTGGATTTCAGTGGACAGCGTGGTGTCAACATTTTTGTTACGATTGCAATAAATATGATTGTACAAAATTCGGCATTTCATAAACAGCTTATGTACAATAAAGTTCAAGACATTTGGTCATTTCGTCGTCAGACGTTTAATTCATTCATACGCGTGTTTCGATTCATAAGATTCGTTTTTATGAAATAATATTTTAAATAATGGAAATGTCACAAAATGTCAAACTCGCGAGTGTTACAGTTGTTCTGTTAATCCTTTACATTATTTCATTTCATGGTTCATTATTTTATTGATGTACAGCCCTAAGTCGGACGAGCGTTACGTTTTATGAGTAACGCAATAAAAAATCGAAACGGATTACTCGTATAGCATCACACGATCGAATTATCGATATAGCATAAAAAAATGATATACACTACCAATTATATATATATAACACTATCTGATTCTATAATATTATACGGTATAATTGAGTGGGGTGGAGCCTATAATACTACCGCTGCAAAAATACCAAAACACAATATTCAGAGTTGAAAAAAAAATTGGAAATATTCAACAGCAAAATTATTTGATGACTTCAATATGTCCTCAATATAGAATTTTTATATCTAAAAACTATTACCATATGCCTAAAAGAACACAATCATTTGAATCCTATAAACCATGGGGTCTGCACTAGATATATGCGACTATTGATTATGCCTTAGACTGCCCACAAAAACTGGCTGCCGAAAAGTATATAATTTTATGGGCATTTAGATATTTAACTTAATGGCCAGAAGTGTGATCGTCGACATACTGTTATCCCTTTTCAAAAATAAAATTCTCATCGACTCCGATACGAATATGATGCGACTAAAACTAAATATGTATGCTAAACTAAATAACATTGTAAGTTTAATTTGTAATTATTTATTATTAATAATACAAAAAAAATGTTTTCCTTTCTTTTCTTTATTATGTTATAACATATAACATATATAATATATATCCATTAAGAATATTTGTAAACTAAGATGACCCCTGGGCCTCCACACCAGTTTTTCTCAGTGAGGCCCAGTAATCTTCATGATATTAATTTAAATAAAAATAAATAAATAAATATTGCAAAGAACTCGTAATGTTAAAGTCGCGTTGAATGGAAAATAAATCCATATTGTAATATTCTATATACAAGAGTAAAAAATTCCGTTTGAAAAAAAAAATAATCTGTTTTGATTTTTTATAGATGAAAATCAGTTGAACACAACTGATTAAATTACCGAGCGCACGAATCTCTTCGTAGATTGTGTAGTGAACTCTGTGACTCGTTATCTTATTAACCCATAAAATAGTTCAAATGAATGGGTCAGCTTGAAAATAATCATACGTAATATGTATAAGTAAATACCAACGCGTTAAGTTAAAATTGCTCGTATTATTAATAATAAAAAATGGAAAGACCAACTGATGTAACCCTCATTTTTTTTTTCAAAAGTAACGTTATAATTGAATAACAATATTTTTGACACATTCTGATACCGTAACCGACAAATGAGTATTTCTGGTAAATAGTTGAATTTTTCTTCAACTGGAATTACATAACCCTTCATAAACAAATTATTACCAATTAACGTAAGCAACAAGTGACAACTTCATTGATGACTACGTTATTTGGATAATATTCATTACTTTACCCAGAGCAGTGTAACCCACAGATATCACTCAATACTTGACGTAACCCATGTATACCACTACTTTGGTAAGCGATTGAATTGTAAACAAAATGTGCGTTTTTTTATTCATACATAGAATTACAGTGTTTAGAATTTTACGACGAGTAAAATTATCACAAAAAATTAATAATTTGAAACAAAGTTATAACTATTTTATCGTCCCAATTTGATTTTTGAGGATTAACTCAATTATTGGCTTTTTCATCGACGTATATGACTATTAGACTATATGACATAGGCGCAAAAATGACCTATCATTTGTGCCAAAATTTGTAGGACATAAGCGCCAATCTAATATTATATACTTGTTATACCCAACATAATCTTCGTGAATATCCTTAATTATTTTTCAGGAGGAGAGTTCATAAATAAAAATGTTTCGCTTTGTAATTTTAATAATACATCAATTACCTACTATATGAATTTAATATTTGTTATTTATCTATTATTTAATATCTATTAGGCTTAGCAGCACACGGGTACCTAAAATTTTGATGCTTTCTTACGATACGACTTTTTTTTTCTTATCTCATTTTAGCGCTTATGTCTTCCACTGGACTATTGCAAATGGTTATTTATTTAATTCCATGTATTGCGTCGTGTTATCGCTTAGCTTAGTATGCTCAAAACCTTTACTGCTACTACTAATGTTATTGTCATTATTGTAAATAGTAGGTACAATCGATTCTGGTTACTCAACGTTCGGGGAGGGAGGAATTCGAGCTTATAAAAACGAATATTTAAATCCAATATTACAGATGGTGTCGAGGCGTAGTTCAAAGTAGAATATTTTATGTATTATTCGAGACATCAAGATTCGAGTTACCGCGAGTGTCGACTGTTTTAAATATTTTATTTCTTGTTGACAACAGGTAGTCTACGGACGACAGACGTCTGACAATTTCATCGACGTACGACGCATAGTACGAAATCGAATAATATACTTTTAAATTCTATTCCTCAGAGTCCAGTGTTCGCGGCCGGACAATTTGGAACCGCTGCCTTGCCGAAATTGAAAGCCGCCTTGGAAATACTCGACGCGTATTTGGCAAAAACCAAGTGGGTAGCCGGGCCCGAAGTAACCCTCGCCGATATCGTCTTAGTGGTCACCGTATCGACTTTGGAGGTAATTTTAAAATTAAATTGTTTAAACATTTTTGCACGCATTATTTGGTCAGGAAACGTATTGTAAATTAATTTGCATACGCATTTACTAAACACGAAACCGTTAGGAAACATATTATATAATATATTTCGTTGAAATACGACGTAAACGTTATTTGCATTTAAAGTCAGATGTCGTTATACTGAGCATTTAAATTGCATGCATAATTTTTAACACAAATTCAATAAAATGGTTGTTGAGTTTCGAGAAGGGTCTAAATGAAAACGTAATATTTTGTAAAATGTTTGGATGTGTGCATTAATGTTATTATATTGTACAATGAAAGGAAGGTGTGAAGTGTAATAATTGCAATAATTGCATTTACTTAGGACTCTTTTTCCACATAATTACGATAAATAAAGTCCATATAATATCCACATATTATTATATTTTATAATAATATTTATTGTTTTCGTAGATTGTGGGTTATGAACTGACCAGTTATCCGAACATTTTGAGATGGTTTAATGCCGCTCGGACAACGTTACCAGGATACAACGAAGCTAACAAAGGAGCAATTGACTTTAAAGACTACCTGTTCTCGAAATTGAAAGATAATTAAAAGTTACCATTTCAAATGTCAATATTATTGATGGTGTACAGTAATCACAATAATGGTTTTAAAAAAGTAGATTGCAATGAGAAATCAAATTTGGAAAAATATTTTAATGCGAAATTTATACTGTCAATTGTTCATACACCCGCGAGAAAATAAAATATGTTCTATTAAACAATAATAATTATATTTTACGTATTATATTTTATTGATTTGAGTAAATCGTACTCGTGGCTGGGCCATACATTTTTACTGTGTCAAAAAAATTGGTTTGTATATACCGTACTTTCTAGGAGGGTGCTTGAGGGTGATTCAGCGCCCCCAAGCTCTAATTAAGCACTCCCTGGCCTCTGTTAAACAACACCAAATATAACGTGTGAAATTAATGGTATCTTTTTTTTATGTTTGTGTGGAAAAAAAATTCAAAAAGAGGTTTTTCTTAACTTAAACAAGCCGCTGTTATAATTCCAACGATATCTGCAACATCTGGACGCAGTTGTTCAAGTATGCGACAAATTAAAAACTGGCTGAGTATACAATATTATATTAAAATCCACCGTGTGGGCTATTGAAATAGTTATACATAATTTACTCTCCAAAATTACCCTCTAAAATTTAGGAGGTCTAGTTACACCCGTGATACCTACGTGCGAATTCATTACACAGTTAATTTGTCATCGTTTCACGTTAATGTAAAAACAAACAGACGATTTGTGTATATTATATACCTACGATAATTAATATTAAACAAAAAGCATAGTACATGTCGTCGTTTACAATTGACGTTTATACTGTAGTCGACGATAAAAAAATATTTCACAACTCACGAGGAATATTACTTTTTTTTTTTTCAAATGTGTTGTCGTAAACGCGATGCCATGACAATATAAAAGAGAACGGAACGATAATAAAGCGCTGGCGCTAGTCTGACGCGTCGCTAACAATTATATACAATTTCATAAATATATTCGTTCGAATAATAATACATAATATTTGTATGTATTATTATTTAAAAGTAATAACAATCGTTTTCGACAACGATTTCATACGCATTATTGTTTTTGCGTATTTTTCGACGGGCGTAGGAAAGCAAACCGAGAACTATCTCGCGGCTGCGGGTAAATCGAAATTGTTTTCGAACTAAAAACCATAACTTATTAGAGAAAAAAATAATTCGGCCAACATCTATCAGCACTCTCGAAATTATTATTTTTTTATGAAATTATAATTTTTTATTCGGCGTTTCGCCATGTCACCACCGCAGCCATTGTTCTCCATTTTGCGAGAAAAATTATGTATTATATAATATATAGTATAGCCGGGAATATTAATGCAGTGTTTTTTTGCTTGCCCAGAGCTATTGGAGGTAGAGGGTAAATTATCCACTAAAGGACTAAAAAAAAAGAATAATGTTTTTGCAAGGTTCGCACAATGTGCTTGGTTTTCTTCAACGCTGGTCAACTGAAACTTTAATGATAAAATTCGAGAAGAATATTACAGGATTTCAGTGTTTTTTACCATATAGGTAAATATTATTTCATTTTACAATCAAAGTTAAGACTTCTGGCTCGTAAAAATTTTTGAAGGCAAATCTTAGGAATTACTATTTAGTTGATTATTTACTATTAATATAATATGTAATATTATTATTATTAGCGTTTATTTCAAAGAATAATGGACCCCACCGAGCATGCTTGTGTGAGGGCCCATGAAGACTTATCTTACAACTTTTTACTTATTTTCTTATAGTTTGTTAGTCATGTGCTTAATGCTAAAGAACATAAAAAAAATAACAACAGAAATATAAAATAAATCATATAAGTAAACATTTAAGAAAATACATAAAGGAAAACTATTATTAATTTATAGTATAACATTGTGGCGTGTTAAGAAAGTATTATTGTTAGGTTTCTAGTTTGTTGCATAAGCCAATTATGAAATTTTAGTTTAAAAATGTTGAGTTTTTCACCAAATAGCTCTTGAGGAAGTTTATTGTATACCTATAAATGGTCCTACAAATGCGCGTGATGATAATAAATATTAAATCATAGGCTTTCAATGTTTATTTACAACTAATCCTCCTATATATAATATAATGTCATCTGAAGAACGAGATTGTCTTCAAAATGTAATAGTCTTTTATACCTTTAGTAAACCTCAATTGCAAATATTCAATAGCTACACGCCAGAACATAAAGCATTTAAGAAAAACAACTCAGCGAAAAAATACCCGAATCTACCAGCCCTAATAATAAATAAAACGAAAAACATATGCCTAAACCCATCGACAGTATACCTATACTTAGTATTTACATAATCACACAGTTGATAGATTAAAATGATACGATTGTTTTTAAATTATATACACATCAATCTTATATTTTATTAAATCCATATAAAAAATAACGTGAATGTGGAATTCGGGTTATATTAAATGTTAAAATATATTTTAAGATAACACACTTCGAGATGCATGTCAATCGGTCATAAAAAAATAAAAAAAAAAAAAAATGTTAGTCGACTGGCTCCAAGGTGGTTATTGTTGAACGAGGCTGTCAACAATATTGTCAGACGCTCGTTGAATTACTATTTTCCAAGGAACCCCCATGAGAACATTTTGGATCCGCCACTGATGCTATTGTTTGACAAGTCATTTTCTCGTGAGATGGGTCTGTCATGTCCATACTCGAGGGCCAGAGTTCGGACCACCCCCCCCCCCCAAGAGTCCGCTAGACCCGCTGCATTTGCATGCATCCCCCGGGAAAAATAATAATCATTATATAACTAAAATAAGATTGATTAATTGAGTGCACGGCGTACATGACGGAAATTTCAGCATGAATCGAAATCGTTGTCTTCGACAAAAAATTAGTACCGATCAGGACACGCTGCACATCACAAAGTTCCTATAAAATACATTGTCTTTATCGCAGTCTTGTTGAGAATAATTTTCAAATGTATTCAGAATACTTAATAAGTACTTTTTTTTTATATTTTGAATTTAGGATGTCTTATACTTATTATATTTAAATCGGGTCAAGTTAACTTCAGCTAGGTAGATATAAATATTAGCTATGTCATCTGCATTTTGATGAAATTTTATAATTTCTTAGAAGCGTTAAAAATATTATTTTAAGAACAATTTTTAAAATAGTAAAATACGAAACAAAAATATTGGTCGTTGAAATACAACGGTAAAAAGAAAAATAGTTTTTAGTATTCTGAAATAAAAGTAGAAAAAAAAGTATTTTTAAAGTATTTAAAATGCACTTACCAAAAAGTATTTAAGTACAAGTATTCGAATTTTTAACATGATTTTCAGCATGAAGGTAGTTAACTAGAGTTAAATAACGCGATAGAAAACCAAAAGAATCGATGTAAAAACAAAAAAATTGCGTCGTCCAATCCCATGTGGTTCGACTGAAATAATTCAAACAGGAAAACACATCATCCGGAAAATACAATAGATGCAGCCGGACACAATATACCCAAGTACTATAATAATGGTCGATATTCTAACGGATTAATATTCAAGTTTAACGAAATAATGATATGTCATACGACTACGGCGCCCGTCTTTCGTAGTCGACTGCTTAGGAAAAAAACATCGTACAATACTTTTTCATTTTATGTATATATATATATATATATATATATATATATATATATATTAAACAAGGCGATTCGAAATTATTTGTTACGGCCATTTTATCACATAAATATTCAAAATACAGAAAAATATATGGTACAAAAGTTTTTTTTTTTTTTGATTTAGAAACATCTAAAATGGTTTGTAAAATATGTTATAATTGTAATTTGCAATATATTAGAGAGGGTTTTAGAGGGGTTTTAGGGGATCAACTTTAAAAGCTCACATGGGAACCTATACTTTTTTTGAAAAACATAATATGAAGACATTATTTTAATACGTTTTATAGTGCTAGAAAAACATTAATTAATGCAAAACTCTATATGTGTGAGAGATATTTAAAGTTTTTATAAATTGCTAAAGTTAACCCCAGTCCAAAACCCCTCTAAAATAGATGGTAAAAAATTATAAAATGCACAAATCATTTTAGATATTTCTAAATCAAAAAACTTTCGTATCGTACATTTTTTCTGAATTTTAAATATTTATGGTGTGATAAAATGGCTATAACATTTTGAATCGCCCTGTACACAATACCAACAATGGTATTGACGATGAAAGGCGCAAAACAAGCGAGTTAAGTGTCCACTACACACGGTAAAGAAATATTGTAACTTCCCGAAAGTTTCAAAAGCGGCCTCTTTTTTTTTTTTAAAAGCATGTTTCGAATTTCCAAGTCCACATAGAACTAGACATGAAACGTTTCGAGTACTTTTACCCTATGTACACACCCACGTCAACCGTAAGTGTTTGAAGGCGTTTATACAAAAAAAAAAAAATCATTACTTCGAATAGATTTGTAGCGGCTTCTATCATAATCCATCTAAAGTGCAATATAGTACGATAACAATATTACAATATATATATATATATATATATATATATATATCGTTTGCCTTTGCGATTAGTGTAAAAGAACGATTAAATTATCATAAGCGTCGCAATCATCGTCAGACGCGATTTCACGAACGGGTGCGAAGTCAAAGCCGTTACAAAATATCGATAAAAACGTGTCGGTTAATAATAACATAATATGAAAGGGTACTAGTTAATTAACTACGTTTACGATTTTAAATCTCGGAATTTATTTTATTTCCGATTTGAGAAAACTTGTACCGCTGAATGAAGTCGAATGAAAAATAGCGCGTACTTAACAATGATTAGCCGTAGCTTATAAAAGTTAAAGAAAGCTAGTGCAATATTGGATTACCAAAGAAACACGCTGATCCAATTATTATTAGACAGTACCGCGTAAACACGTAATTTAACTTTTCAAATTCGTCCATAATTAGCAGTTAAACTGAATTGGATGACCCAAAAAAAAATATATAATTGATACTATGAAAATTTATTATATTTTCATCCATAAGTATTGATAAAACAAGCTTTTTATTTTATAACGAATAACCTAATTTTTAATTTCCGTACCATAATAATATCATACCTGCTCGTTATAATAATATTATTTACTCGTATTTTATACGATTCAATAAATGCGTGTGCATCAATTTTTTCAAATTTTCCAAATTTTTGGGCACTTTGAAAAATAGTTAGTATTTTTTCCGAAATAATGACCGTTCAGAATTTATTGTTAAAATATCAACACGTGTTTTACTCTTTCGTATATAAAAAATAATGACGTCCATGTGTAAATAAAATACATCGTTAAATTTTTACAAAATCAACAATATTCTTGGTAACTATGGCAATAAAAGTCACGACAGACCTACAAATATAACAGACATACGTCTGTTTTAATTTATTATTATTATTATTATTATTAGGTACCTATTTTCTTATTGTTAATAATATTTTTCGATAATATTATAACCAGTAATTTTGTTCAGTTTCGTTTCGAATAACGAAATTAAAACGCGTTCAATTATCTTGTATGCGCTCGCAAACATATATATATATAATATTTATTTATAAATTTATATTTTTACTGAGCATACACTTTTTGCTCAATTAAACAAAAATTAAAATTGTTCAACAATTTTTAGACTTAATTGTCTTACTATCAATTTAGAATAGTCGAGATGAAATAGCTTTAATGGACGAAAAATATAATATTGCGCTAAATATCGGGCAAACTTGCAAACTGTTATGGCTTTAGACATAAAAAATATGTGTATTCATAATACATCGTAAACAACGACAGATTGTGTCGTCACTGTACACATTTATGTTTAAATAATTTCCGTCGAACGGAAATTTCATTATACATTTTTACAATTCTTCAATTGACGATTCGCAAACCAACTTAGTTTTCAATTTAACGAATCTGACAAAAAATAATAATAATATAATGGTATACATACTACTAAAAAGTCCGAGGTAAAAAAGTCCGTGATTAAAAAGTCCGGGGCATAAACAGTTTATGGTTAAAAAGTCCAAAACATAAATGGTCAGTAGTGAAAAAATCCGGCACCTATAATTAGGTAAAAATAAAAATACGATGTGATGCACAATCAAACTTCCAATTTGTAATAATATAAATTGTAACTAAATAATTTACCTGAGTAAATTAATAAATAATCTTGTAAGTACCAATATCAGCAATATCATAACATTTTTTAGAACTTCGAGCAATGCTTGACTTTTGGCTGCATGTAATAAATAAATACTATTTCTTTTATCTTAATTATCTGGTTTCTCGAGATTTACTCGTATAGCCTAAACATTCGATATAGTTAACTACGTAAATGGACCCCTTAGTAAAGGCTAAAAATAAAAGCTAAAACCAAATTTAAATTTAAAAAAAATACTTGGAATGTACATAAAACAACGGTTAATGGTGACTACCGAACGAATAGCATATGTGAATCGTGGAATAACAGGTTTAGTCATTTAGTTAGCCACAGTCATTCCACTATTTGGACACTCGTCAATCAACAAAATGAGATTGGAAGTAGCTACAGATAATGTGAAATTAACTATCGACAGCACATGGGGGAGCCGGTAAAAAAAAAAAACAAAATTCAACACATATCCGACTGGTTACTTTATGCCAAAGAAAAGGTAGTTATTCAATTACTATAAAAGAATTTTTAGAAAATGTTGGTCATCATATTAGATATACATAATAATGATTGAATTTTTTTTTTTTTTAATATATTATTTTCAATAATATTATATACCGGATTTTTTTTTTTTTAAATATAATATTTTTTTGACGATAGTTAGTTTTTAAACTGATAAGTCATAATACTAGATATAAATTATATTTATTACATTTTTTTTTAAATATATTATTTTTTTAACGATAGTTATTTATAACTAATTATTGTTATATCCTATATGTATTGGACTTTTTTACCCCGAACTTATCTACTGCGGACTTTTTAAGCCTCGGGATTTCTTTACCCGGACTTTTTTACCGCGATTCTAATACAATATATTCGGTCAATCAATCGAAAATTACCAAGTTCGAGTATTTCCCGGCGAGTAGCCAAAACCAATTGAACGACCTACCCAAACGACCATCCATTGACTTTATCTAAAGGTCATCAGTGAAATCCGTCGTCGAAAAACTCCAAACTAAGTTATTAAAAATTTTAAAATGCAAAAAAAAAATTTAGAACGAAAAATGTCTTATAAGTCAACTGAACATTTGAATTTGTTTTCAACGCCTAAACGTACTGTGTTACGAAAAATTTGGCCGCCAAACTGAAGGTAATTTACCATGATAATATTAGTAGAACGTCTTAATTGTTTTGTAAATACCTATTTTTATTATAAAATGTCATGTCACTTTTTTGTTAACAAATATTTGAATATAGCTCTATCAAAATATTATGTAAAAAATGAATGCCATATAATGACTTATTCGCAGGTTTGCCAACGTTATTGTTACGTTAAATATGACAAAAACCGATTGAAATTTGTAAACGTAATTAAACGAACGAACGAAAAACGTTCAACAAAAATAATTAAATACCACAAAATAAAATATAACGATTAACAAAATATATAATAAATCATTAAGCAAAACGAAATATATAGAATATCGTTAAACGAAAAATAACAAAAAAAAAAAAAAAACGAAATAATTTAAAATCCATGTTTACTTGAATATTATAATATCGGTTTTGTAGAAATATTTAGTCCGCGTGATTTAGCATCCAATACGAGAATTTATTATATTCCGTATCCAGCTGGCCATTCCTCGCATTAGATATAATTTTTAACGATAAACGCAAAATTCGTGTAACGTTTAGATCGTAAATAACTTAAAGCGAATTTTTATTCTCAAATGCAATAATATCCACTCCTTTAAGCCGTAGCTCGTGTTGCAGTACTACTAATAAGGCAGTATTTTACACCGTAAGTTGTATAACGTTCAAATTCTGAAAACGATGAACATAAACGTTTTATAACGTATAGCTACTAAATCACGATGAACGCAAAAAATTGCACACCGTTTAGATTGTAAATATCATTAAACGATTTTTTTTTTTTTGTTTTTAAATCGTAACACTGCTAATTCAAATTTTATTTTCGGACTAAATCTGTGTAAGTATTTTCGTAAATAGTCATCACGAGTTATGTCGAAATTGTTGTCGTTGTTTAAACGTATTAATTATTGTAGAAAATAATATTCAACCGTATACTCACGAACGCAGAAACGAGTAAAGGATATTAATATCTACAACAATCGTTAATTTTGTATTGTATTACATTAACAGGCGTAACGGCGCCGCATAAAATTTTATGAAACACAACAAACCGACAATATAACTGACTACGTATTGTAATGCTTAGGTATAAAGGTACCTTTATCGTGGAGCAATTAACCGAGCCGTAAGTACTTCTGCGAGCGGTGTTGAATGCTTAAAAACCGTACGTCGTAATTTACAGTGCTCGAATTGGGAAAAAATTAGATGGGGAATGCAAAAGTGTAAAAAAAAAAAAATAACTGATTATTTAAATGTCTTATTGATAAGAATATAATTAGAAGGGGTACGCATAAATAATTTCTAAAAAGAAGAGAGACTCCGTCCCCCTTCCTCAATCCAAGCACAGCGCAATTATGATCGTAAAATTTATATTTTGCCAAACCGGCAAGACTCGCAAACATTAATCGTTGCAGCACACATTAATAATATTATGTTATTTTACACCAACACAACTGGCGGTCGGGACGCCGTGAGAAACAGCTCAACCGATAACATAATATACTCGCGCGGACATTATTTGCCAGTGTTAATGACTACGTTTTCTAATTAAATGTTATATATAATACAAGCGATTCAGTGCCACGACAGTATTAAATAAGTATCTATAATGTATATATTGTTATCTTCGTTAAAGTACTGCAACGGGGTGATGACTTGTTACGATATTAGTCATCCGTGGAAAGTATTCTATTCCTTATGGATACGTTTTCGGGTAGCTGGGGGGTTAGAGAACGTCTTGTGTATGAGGTATTTTATCAATAAAAAGACGCGTTTGGTTTGTATATCTAAAATAAATATTATATTTTAAAAAAATCGCTTTACCGTTCCGGAAGATGGCTGTTATAGCAGGTGCAGGCATAGGTGAGTTCGCTCGTGATGGTGGTGTATGTCGAACTAACTGCCTTATGCAGTGTGTGTGTTGGTGATGGGCCCAATGCAATCGTGACGTGTGTGCTGATATTATTTTATCGGTCACCAGTTGATCGTGCATAATGTAGGGTTTAATATATACGTAGGTGTCGTGTAACACTTCACGTGAACCTATTCCTTGGTACATTAATATTTACCAATAATAACAATTAATATAACAAAATAGGATACCATTAAATTTTGAGTTTTGAAGGGGGTGGGTTGGTAAAATTATGTTTAGCGACGCCTGAAAATATGTCTTAGGAGTCACTGACGCGCAATACAAAAATAATTTAATTCAAACGACACTATTGGTGAATCGTTAAAAACAATAATGATAATAATTTCAATGCATTTGTGTCGACGGTCAAATATCAAAAAGATATGATCGAAGAACACGATGAGAGGTAGTGGTTATTGTTATATGCCCACCACTACGTTTGGTCTATAATAATATAACTAGTACTCTTCGTCTTAGCAATATATTGTATATTATAGACGTCTAATATTTTTATTCGCTTTTACGCCAAAGTACGGCATGTATATCGGTCTTGTCGACAGTTCAGTCTAGCAACCGACTGATTCGAGATACGTTGTGTGCTTACGCAATATATATTATAATTTAAAGTGTTGATAAAGTGTGTTATTCATTTAATTCAAAAAGGTATATTCTTTACTAGATAATTAATCAAAACTATCAAACAATATTTGACAGTCGCCTACTACAAACAGAGAACGGTACAACGAATCGTCGTCTTCGGATACAACTAAAGACACAATACAAAAATATAACAGAGCATCAGAGTCCATAAACAGTGGCGTTCATAACATTGTATAATATTATTATGATTATATTATGATAACAATATAATAATTTTGTAAGTCAAATAGATATTTATGTGACGCGCAGTTGTCATTTTAATACATCGAAACCTCTAAATACCGGACATGTTCTCGAATACACTTACCAATCACTCGTCATCAAAAGTAATATTATTGGAAACATTTTTAACGATAAATTGCATTATTTTTACGAGATTTGTGATAGTTTATTGTAAAAATTTTTTTATTGGTCTACGTCAATCGGTCACAGTAATAATATTGTCGTCTCGTAGTAAGTCAGCAAACCGTTAATTCGTGTAATAAACAACTATCTTCTATGCGCTTAGTCGAAAAAAAATCAAAAAAATCGTTGTTAAGACGTGCCTTCTGGTGTCTCGGATACTAGTTTTTCCGGTCAGAAAACCCTGGAAACTCATAAAATATACAAGAAAAATCGTTTCGCACGCGTCTCACGCGCAGTATATTATGAATAGAGGAAATGATGTCGACGGAAATTTAGCGAATTTGACGTATACTATATTATATACTACAGCGTTCGGGGTATAGTATGTGTTGTGACGCGAATCTGTGGGGGTGGGAGGGACGGAGAGATATAGAGCAAGTGAAGGAGGGTAAGAGAAAATGTGAGAGAGTGAGAGAGAGAGAGAGAGAGAGAGAGAGAGAGTGAGAGAGAGAGCGATGGGGTGTGTGAGAGAGGGAGTGGAGAGAGTGAGAGAAACACTGCCGAGTGGGAGGATATAATAACGTGTAATAGTCGTTTCCACGGCAACATGCGTACAATATATAATATTATGGTGAAACGGTAATGCGTCTGCTGGGCATAATCTAGAAAATTGACGGAGTGTTAATGAATGAGTAAAACTTTTGAACCAAACAAACGGCCGGGGAGCGGTTATGCGCCGGCTGCGTCGTCGGTTTTCCAAAAATTAAATAATTACGAGCAGACGCAGTTTCCGGAAACGAAAACTACTCGTCGATTACATCGTATACATAAAATAATATACGGCTGGGTTCCGTGAACAATCGATTATTATGTACACGTACGAGGCGGCGGATCTACGGGAGGGGGGTAAAGGGTGACATTTCACCCCCCCTACCCCCCCCAAAAAAAAAAAAATAAAAATAAATAAATAAAACTCCGCAATTGTACCTATGTGTCTTAGCCCATGTTCCCCACTGTTTATAAGTGCCATAGTGGATGTAAGCTGCAGCAAGTGTCACAACTCGCGCATAATTTTATTTCCATTGAAATTCACGATTCAATTCGCGTTTATTGTATACGCACATTGTAAAGTTTTCAGAATGAGGTTTCCCGGTCGTAGAACATTAGTAATTACATGTTTTTTTTTATCATATAGTTCTGGTGGCTGGATTTGTTATATGATAACAGTATTATAAATTTAGAGATCGTATTTATATTCTCTTAAAATATGATGTTTTTATGATTTTTAAAACAGGTGATGTATTTTCTTAATATTCTTTTAAAATATCAGATATATGATGTTTTATGTCCTTAAAAATACAAAAAAATCTTTTCATACTTCGTTTTTAAAACTAATAAAATTATTCTATTTAAATGTATTTAATTGATTTGGTTTCAAATAACAGTTTCGATTTATTTTATTTTATTTACAATAACAATTAATTACTATAAATTGCTCCTAGTGTCATTTTAATACATCGATATGAATATAATTATTAAATATTTTCTTCAGAAAATTTCCGGACCGAGTTTATAACAAAAAAAGATAATTGCGGTCCCAGTTTACATTATCCCGCACCTACAACGATATTCGATGTCGATATAAATACATTAAGATTTATATTTAATATTTATTTATATTTGTTGACGGCGAATACATTTTACGATTTAATCAGACATTGCCGACTATAAAGTACCTAAATATAAGTAGCCAAATATTATTTAATATCATTCGTATCATATTTTATTATTTTATTGCTATACATTTTTGACGTGTAAAGTTTATCGTGTAAACGTGTCACCTCCCAAAAAATCTATGCCTGTAGTATTTTAGTGCAAACGAACGAAAACGTAACTTATTAACGGCTAATCTCAGAAAGTACTTGACCGACTTCAATACAATTTTCCTCGAGACTCGTAACAGTTATAATCATATCTTGTTTTAGCTTCTTTTTTCAACCATTATATGCTACTTTAGAATAGCTCATACATGCATTTCGTCGGCTCGTGAAAATCAAACTTGTTTTTGTTTGTATAAATATTAAACATTGATTACATATTATATTACTACGATAATAATTATTAGAAATATATGGTATATATTTAAAAAAAAAAAGCCATCTATTATGCGTGTTGAAAAATCGCCAATAAATTTATTTCTAATAATACGGTATTGGTATCCGTTATCAATATTGGGATACAATTATCGATATATTATACGAAGCGATATGATATAATCAATGAAATAGATGAAACGATACTAAAAAAAAATATCATTTGTAAGTTAAGTCAACACGGCTCGCGTTTGACAAAGGAAATTTAGTGTGGTTTATTTATAATTTATTATCATTGTGGTGTAGGTACCTACGCTGTACAAATTCGTGTTTATTATTTTTGTTTGAGCATTTTTTTTTCTTTTTGACTGAAAGTTGAACTATGATTTCGAAACGTTTATCAACAGCTGTTGAGTATAATATCTGGTCACAAACAATGTGGGTACACACAAGTAAAAAAAAATAAGTATGTATTTATAATTTAAATTTGTAAAAAGCAATAATTAATATTATACCATTGAATTGAGTGAAACAAAAATGATGTAATCAAAACACGATATCTGATCGGAATTAACGCAAATAAATATATAGACTCCTATTGCTTGGTGAGGTTGGCTACCATGATTTTGAATCCATCGATTCCCTTTTGATTGGCCTCTTGGTATCCCACCAATGTGCTCTTGGACTTTTCAAACCATTTAGAGATGTTGGCGTACTTTTCCAAGTCAATACCGACAGCCTGAGGAGAATACGAAAAACAGGCGTTAAACGTGTGCTCAAATTATAACAATGATGTGTAGAAAAACAAACGCCAAGAACAAATACCTCAAAGGTTGAAATGGAAGCGACCAAAGCCACATCGGCCACAGTCACTGAATCGCCGGCAGCCCAAGTGGAAGATCCCAGAAAGATTTCCAAAAACGCAAGAGCATCGTGGATTTTCTTCTCTTTGTCGTCGCTTTTTGGCACTCCGGCGAAAATCCAAGGGTACTGTGGAGGAATGAAAATAATAGATTCAAATTTAATTCGCAATTTATCAACTACATAATATAATATAATATGTATAATGGTAAAAGCTATCGCGTCGCAAAGGTATTTTATTGAATATCTGGGAATTATATAATAATATAGAGCGATCAATCGTAATACTTTATCTGAGTTCGGGTGACCCAAGTAATTATTGAATAAGTACCAAATTTGGATTTAACAAAACGTATCGGGGTATTATGCGAGAGAGATGTGAAAGTATACAGAGCAATCAAATGCAAACAATAATTATTATAATATGACATATTTTGGAAATTTTTTAGAATATTTTGAGAAATTCACGTAAAGAAATGCTTTAAATAATTTTTACACATTTCCCCGTACCACCCGTGAATAAATCGATAAAATTGAAATGATTTGAATTTTCGATTGAACCTATTCCCAAAATATTAGACGTCGAAATCTGGTTTGACCATGCAGCAAAACCATTTTTTCGATCTAAATTTTTAATAAATGATTTTTTGAATTTGACCACTAGTCCCCTGGAGTCCCCTGGTCATAGTAATTATTATTATAACAATCCTAAATGTATATTACAGCATAATCTTATTATGATGAATGGTGAGGGTAGTCGATAGACCATAAATTGTATACCGCGTAGAACGTTTAATAATCGATACGAAATAATATTCAGTGTATGCGTACGAAAGAAAAGGAAGGTAGGCACTTGACACCTGCTTCGACTGATTAAAAACACCGAGCGGAAAGTCAGAGTCAACCGGTGTTTGTTTCCTAATTACGGAAAAAGTAATATAAACCATGTGAGTTGCGGCTGAAACCTAGAAACGTGGCATATGAATTGCGGACAAATTTCCAATCATTTATTTATTTTATATATTATACCGAAATTGGACGTTGGGCAATTCGTGTTTGATGTCGACGATTGACATTATTGATATTAATGCATTTTTAAAACATTTCTGCAATATTCAAGTGGTGAAATTAATAAATCAACGTTTATACAAGTTGTTTACAAAAAAATGTTTTCACAAAACCTATGACGAGAATATATTTACGTATAAAAAAATATTTTAAGAATAACTATTGCGAGACACAAATATTTTTAACTCTACCTACCAATTTTTTGGAAGCTTTTCCTAAGTCCTAAACAAGTGGTTAAGGGAAATATTTGTGTCCTCGACTCAAATGGTTTTTATTAGTTTTATGTCCGTAAATAAATCATATTTTGATAACGGCAAAACCCGTGTCTGTGTAATCGTTGTTACAATAATTTTTGGTCGTTATGATATTATGCGTGTGTACTCACGTATTGATCGGCAAAGGCCGGGTAAAGGGTGCCGACGTCAAACTGGAGTCTTTGATTGACCAACGCTTGCTTCTTTGGGTCTTTGGGGAACAGCGAATCATTTTTTCCGTAAGCTTGAACCAAGTACACGATGATTGCACGGCTGCAAATAAAACGTCAATTATTTATTATTTAAAACAAACTTATAAATACATTATTAGGTATATTAGTTAAGTTTGTAAGTTGTACTATTATTACGGTGGTGTGCCCCCTCCCCCAAAAATCCTTATTCGCCTTGTACATTACCCCTAAAATAAAATAAGTATAATGGTTATTACTATATAATAATTGTAGTTTTTAAAAGGCCTAACTACTATGTTAGTCTGTATGAAATAAGCCTGAAAAACAGCAGGCCGTTCGGAAAAATAATAAGTAATTCGCAAACAGGCTACCCCATTGCAAAGAGCCTAGTGTCTTCACAAAAGACTAATTATACATATGGCCAACGACATAATATACATAAACATATTATGTATCTAATCAAAATGTTACAATAATATTACGATGGAGATGAACGTCGAGTTATCGTCGTCGTCCGGAAATAATGACTACGAATCACACAATGTTATGGCGGTTGCACTGCAGAAATAATATTATGTCTCTTCGAGCAGCTCAATAATAATAATAATAATAATATCACTATACTACATAACTTATAAATACGTTTAAACGTCACGATTGTTGTAATGAAATATTGCAATAAGTCGACCGGAACAAATAAATCGCTTCAAAAGTTAATATCACATAGTCCAATTTATGGAGAGAACTGTAGTAGGCAAGTGCATGTCATAAACTCGGAATTATGTTAAAACGTCTACATTTATTTTTAATATCGTGAGGTATATGATAATTGTATTTACCCGGTTGAGTGAAAATCGGATGTCATTAGTCTATAACTGAATAATAAATTTTTTTTATTATTATTATTATTATTAAACATAACGTTGTGCTCAGCTAAACAAAATAAATCATGTATAATATTATCGTGTAGGACCAAGACGTTATAATGCTACTGTTGTAGCACTGACTGTATTTTATTTTTCAAATATTTTAAACGCGGTTTACCTCTTATGACTTGTATTTCATAAACTTTATAACTAGCTAATCACTAAATTGATTTTATTTAGCTTACAGTTTTGAAAACAAAGTAATATTCAACTGTGAAATATAAACATCAGACCTAACTCAAGCAAAATTATCTGTAAAAGTTGTACATGTATATTAAATATAAATGATCACATAAATTTCACTGAATCTCTTCCAGGTTTTAAAATATGTGCATAGAGCCACAATATTATGTAAGACTCTAAATCCATACTTTATACTTAATCCTCCCATAAAATGATGTAATTTAAAATTGAATTAACATAATAATGGACAAATTGAGTTTTAAAGTTTATAATAACTAATAAGACTTCGATAATCTATACGTCTACATTAATCTATAATGCATTTATATATATTTTAACTTTAATAATAAACAATGCTGGATAATTGCAAATTAAAATTATTTATGTTTTAATATAATTATTACAGCTACAATCATAAAATTATAACTTAAGTGTACAAAATCAATACCAACAATAAATAATAACGTTATATTAACAATCAAACGTATTATACTAACAAAGTGTTATCAATGCATTAACGACCTCACAAAAAATGCAACATGAACGAAGCATCAGGTCCAGACACCGAAAACATCACAAATAAGATATAATTCTTAAGAAAACCCTACTTATATATAATGCAATTTAGTAAACATAGTTTTATGATAACATTGCTGTATATATATATTGTAGGTTTATATTTAATTAAGTTTACTATTAACATAACGGTTGTTAACTTTATATAATATATAGCCAACCGCGTGTTAAGCACTATGCTTTAAAACTAAAAACTAATAACCTTTGTCGATGTTTTTTTTTTCAGTTCAATAAAAGAAGAAAAAAATAAACAACGTATCAGCAATTTCATGAAACTTGTGTTATCTTATTACCAGCCGGAAGAAATTTGTGTTTTAATTAATGTGTCCTAGTGAACCGAATACATTCGGTTCACGTGATATCATTAAATTTCTTTTAATTCGACATGTGGTGATCTAATAAATAATATTATAACTCAAACTCACCTCTCCCACAAGACTAAATCACCGTCCACCAATGTCGGTACACAGTGTTGAGGATTGATCTGTAAAATAACATAGACTATAATAATAATCATCACCGGAGCGCAGGTGCAATACAACATTGCAATTAAGACAATAATAATTATAACAATCGTGTCGAAAACTTACCTTGATGAACTCCGGTTTCATGTGTTCGCCGTGGTGAAGATCCAAAGGCTTCAAGTTCAGATCCAAACCCAAAGCTTTGGCGGTCAGCAAAACGGATCTGCATGGCGGGCTGCCGGGAGTGTAGTAAAAGTCGATCGGCATTCTACAATAAACATTTTGTAAAAACAGACTTTTATAATAATATTATACTTGTATTGGAACTAAAGTGCAGGGTACTTGTAATATATTGTGAAGAACGATAACGGATGACGACAAAATTTGTTTTGGACTTGAAAATGTTACATTTAAAGAAATCACACCTCGGCCGTAGTACGGTGAGATTATATTATATTTCAATTAATTATCTAACGAATTTCAATGTTTTAGCCCATTAGACTCCCCAAAGTGATGACGGCATTTCTATCGTTCTTTTGTTTTTTATCATTTTATTTAATGATAGAATACATTTTTTATTTCACATTTCAAAGCAGTATATTTTTCGAAGTATTTCAATCTATAAAAATCAAATTTCGGACAAATAGTTTATTATAGTTGTATGTATTTAAATTTCAGATCAGCGGAGATTAGAATGGTACCTTGCAAAACGTCTATTATACTCCCACTGTGCACGTTGTCCACTATTCCACCGATCTGAAATTTATATGCTTACAACAAATGAACTACTTGTCAGATTTTTATAGATCGAAATACTACGAATAATATTCAGCTTTGGAATATGAAGTTATAAATGTACGATGTCATTCAAAAAAGAAAAAAAATACAACAAATATCATTTTTTTTTTCAGAATAAATTATTGTTTTAAAATGACATGCAATAAAAATTGTGTAAGAAAAATATTTTCAAAATAGTCAAATTTTTTCGAAAAAATGAGTGTAGACGTTCAAACGAATCGCCGTATTGTGGGCATTATTGGCCTAAACGTTCGTGTTTTTAACCTGACCGCCGCACGCAGTTGTTAGCGAGACGACACAATAAGGTGCACGCACACCAAAAAAAAGAACATTGGTTGCTTCGCGTGTCACGGACCCCAAACCGTACTTAATAATAATTATTATTATTATACGAACAGCAATCGTTTTATTATATTATTTTTGTTTCCTTTTCGGAATGCCCCGTCGAACGCGCGTGAGAACACGGCTACGTCGATATTATACTGAAACTTGGAGCGAGTCGAACCCGTCTTGTTTCATTTTTTTTATATTCACTAAATCCCACAACTGCAACAGCCGACGGTAATACAAGTATAACAACATCAATTTAAGGCTGGGCAATTTAATGATTTTTTTTTAACTCTGTCAAGTCAATAAGAAAAAGTTAAAAGTTAATTTGACTTTAGGCTAACTCGGTTAAGTTAAAAATTAATAGACATTTTTTTAAAACTTTTTATCAAATTAAAAAAAGTTAGTTTTTTATTTTATACAACGATAGCGTACTTTTATTTCCACCAACCCAAAACTAAATTATAGACTATAGCGTTTATACTTTAAACAATATTTCCATATAGTATGAATTTCATTGACGTTTTTCTTTTCTAAAAAAAAGAACAATAGTTACCTATATATTTTAATATCATCAACTGTACAACCAAAAGTTCACAACTGATGAACTGAATACTTATAAAATTGCAGGCCCGCGTCGTACAAAATCGTAAAATCGATAATCGGTTTTTATACTTTAGTGTTGGTATTTATTTTTTTTCCGAAACGATCGCGCTTCGTCAATCGTCGATAACAATAATATACCATATTATATTATAATTGTTACTTGATATGATTAATTAAATATAACTTAAAATCTTATTATAAAATATTTTCTGATGTGTACAGAGTGTTCCTATAGAGTACAGAGTGATTGAATACACATGCAATTTTTAACTTTAAACAATTCACGGTAAATATTTTTTGATATGAAAACAAAATAAGACTGACACAGTGAAATGTAATAAAATTAAAATCAAAATAAATCAACTTAACTTACTTCTTAAAATGAAAAATGAATACGCTGATCAAAAAATTAATATTTCGGTAAGTTAATAGTCGAGTTGATGACGATCCAAAATTAGCTACAGTCAAGTTGAAAAGCTAAAAGAAAATAAACTTTTCAATTTGACTTTTTTACTCGTCAATGCCTGACCTTGAACATAATACATAACACGGTACAACGTACGTGCGACGGAATTTCTGTGGCGGAATGCACTTACACGCAAGTGCACTGACCCGACAAGTCACGACGTAACTATATATAGACAGGTAATAACCGGTTACGCGAGAGCTGCAGTTTTCCCGGAGAAAACCCAACGATCCAAGAGACTAT
Organism: Pentalonia nigronervosa; assembly: GCA_014851325.1. Lineage (NCBI taxonomy): Eukaryota > Metazoa > Arthropoda > Insecta > Hemiptera > Aphididae > Pentalonia > Pentalonia nigronervosa. The sequence continues at coordinate 72,892 of JACXSJ010000432.1, read as the reverse complement.
GACGTTTTAATATATATTTTTATAATTTTTTTAATGGCCTTTTCTTTTGTATTGTTCGCACGTATGCGCGGAATATAATAATTGTTGCTCCCAGGATATATCCTTTAACCATTAATTACGGTCAAGCGATATACGGCTTGCCTTTTTTTTTATTCCACCGTCACGGAGTGCGACGAATGCCGTTCAGACTTTCCAACCACTGAAGACTACACACTAGGTAACACGAACGTCAGTCGGAAAAACAGCTGGAAATTATTTTTTATCTATTTGAAACCTTACAACACACGTTATAACGCCAACAAACTCGTATTCGTCAAAAAATGAATAACACGATACGACGAAAATGAATGTCTGTTATACACTTTAGTCGTTTATTATATAGCTGTCGATTTCGTAACAGCCGTAATCCCACTGAAATCGTAAATTAATTAAAAAAGTATTACATTTTACCGGATGACTAAAAGAGACCTTCAGAACGTTCGTGAATCGATCCACAAAAATCTGGTATTAAAATATAACGTACATTTATATAGTAATTATCGTCGCACATATCATTTTTAAATTTAAAAAAAAAAACTTGTATTAAATGAGCCTAAATAATTTTATAAAAGCAAGGACACCGGGGATAAACTCAAGGATAACACTAAACTTCGGTCTCCAAGGATTTCTCGCACAAAATTAATTTATAACTATTTATGGTTTCGGTGTCGCGGCTTAATAGTTTAAACCAACAATAATAACGTGTATAATTTTTTTATTTAAATTGAAAAAAATAACACATAATATTTTATGCAAATAAAGTTTGTAACAATTTACCCACGGTTTTTTTTTTTCAAACAAAACTTGATAGACATTCGTGGCGTATTCAGCGAAAAAAAAAACTTTACAACCGAAATAAATCGAATTTGGAAAACTCCTACAGATATCATTATCATCCAACTGTTTGGCGAAACGTCAAACAAAAAAATAAGTATTTTTGTGTTTGTTGATTTGATAGCATCGTAATAATAATAATATGTGCAGGTAGGAAGTGTGCGTTTTTACCATGCCCGGGAGCCCGAATAATTTGGATTACCTACTACGATAATAATAATTGTGGTTTGTTCGTATAATTTCTACGGTTATTTGACAAAACAAAATACACAATCCAAGGCCAGTAGTCGGTATTATCGTTGAGCAAGTATGGCCTTGGGTCCTTTCACTTGTTTTTTTCGTAGTGGGATTTTTGGCATCGCCAACCCACGATAACAAAAAAAAAAAAAATAAATAAATAAATAAATGAAAAACTATATTACCTATGTAGTACAACACTCGAAAACATAAAAATAAACGAACGAAATCCATCCACAGCTATAGTATATAATATTTTACCTATATTATGGGCACGACGAGTAATATTAACGCATTTCTAACGGGTAGTAAGGTTAGGCAGTATACCTAATATATTATTTAAAGAAACGAGACTTTGATATTGATCATGTTTTTGGCCTCTGATTCTCGACAGTCCGTAGAATTAAAATTGAATTTATATAAAGATGTCATGGATCCAGTAAAAATAATTGGAATTTTATTTTAAAAACGTAGAATAATAATACAGTCTTCATCGACTACAAAATAATCCGATTCGGATCGGTTTCGTCAGTTTCACGTAACAATAATTATTATTAAAATGTATATTTTTTTTTTTATATAATATTATTCGATCGGTAACCTAGACGGCCTGTGCACAATGTTTTACGATAAGGTTCTGTGAAGACTTTTAACGCGTAAACTGCAGATAACAATAATATAATTGTCTTATTATACGTGTTGATATTATATTGTACGATGCAGTTTTCCAGAAAAAAAAATTACGAAAACCGTATTACTTGAACAACGTTACAAGCAAAAAAAACCGCCAAGAATTTTACAGGTTTTTTTTTTTTTAACACGTATTCGAAATCGACGAATGAAGAAAACATTCTGTTTTGTGAATAGGTAGTGAAAATGCGATTATTATTGCGCTGTAGAACGCGGTAGGGACAAAAAATAATGAGATTCGAAATAGATTTTTAAAAAAATAAATAAACAACCATTTTTCGACATTTCGAACAGTCTTCGGACGAATAACAACGATTGCGTTGGGTAACAATAATATTTGTGGGCAGGTAACAAAGGCAGGTGCGTTGCAGACGTCAGTACGATTTTATTCGACATTTATGATTTTAACAAAATAATATTATATGATTAGTACAAATAAATAAGCAGTTTGGTTTGGTTTACCTGAACTTCGGTCGGTTAGAGTCGTGACGGCGGAAAAGAATTCGAGATGGTTAACGAACCGGCTTGTGCGTTGACTGAATGTTCGGTGCCCGTGCCGGCTCGCCGGATATATTTATCGGCCGCTTCCTCCCCCCCCTCACCCAGCCGTCAATAATCCCCTCCACCGACGTCGAGTCACTATTATTTTACGCGATATGTTATTATATTATAATGTGTGTGTGTATAATGCAGCGACATTACATACCAAAGCATAATAGTGATATTATATTAATCGCCCGCTTCGTGTGCCGGCATTAAAACAATTATTACTAAATTATGTTCTACATTTTTATATTGACGTTATTGGCAATATCATATTTTCTGTTTTCCTGCCGATGTGACTCGTCTTCGGTAAAACGAAATCGCCGTACGACGCGTCATCGGGACTTCGTGTGACACACCAAAAGTACAATGACGAAGACGATGAAAGGATGGGGAGGAAACGCGTAGCGGGACGGCGCGATTCGCCGGTTTTTCCCTGTACACCGCGGCAAGAGCAGAATGGGCGAAACTTAAAACAAAACAAAAACGATCGAACGGGCGGAATGCCGGAAAGTCCGAGTCCGGGACGACGCCGGGAACCGACACGTTACCCGCTCCAGGGTCAAGAGTCGCTGCGAGTGGGTGAGAAAAATGTCCGAGCGATGTCGTCGATACCGGTACCGTGGTATGTTGGTATGATATGTGTCGCGTTTGCTTGCTTGCAAACCGATCGAAAGCGGTCACGGAGAGTCCCGGTGTTTTACACGATAAAATAATATTATTGTTTTTGTCGTGTTGTCGCGCGGGCATATACCGTTTCGTTGTGTCCACGTGCATTATTATTTCGAAAAGTTTTTTGAAAATATTCTTTTTGTATAATTTGATTGTCATTTTCAAAACAACATTTCTGAAAAAATAAATATTTTTTTATTTTATATTCCTAAGCAAAATATCATTTGGAGTATTCAAATCTATGAAAATCAAATTTTGGACATAAATATTTACAATTTAGAAGTAGTAGACCACATTTTGCGAGGTACACCTGTTGTACCACTCTATACTCCGCTCATCTAAACTTAAAATGCATAATATAACTAATGAATTATTTGTTCAAAATTTGATCTTTATAGATTGAAAAACTTCGAATAATATTCTATATGAAATTGAAATCGTATGGCATTATTAAAAAAAAATAAAATGAACAATAAAAAATAGTAAAAACTATAATTTTTTTCAGAATTGTCATTTTTAAAAGACATAAAAAGACGTAAAAAAATTATTTTCAAAAACGTTGAAACTTTTCAAAATAACGAGTTTAGTCGTTTAAATGGATCATCCTGTAGTAATTATTGTAATAAAACAAGCGGATCGGTTAAATATTTTATCGCAGTGATGAGTCGTTCGTGATCGAATCGTTCTAAATTAACGAGTTTGGTAGAGAAACGATTCCACATCCGAACGTTTATACTCGTTCTTTCGGTCCTCTGTTTAATCGGTAAAATATGTGCCTAAAGTGCAGAATTCTGTGTCAATAGTATTGTTCGTCGTTTCAGATAACCGGGTGGCCATTATAGTAACAACACATCGAAGAGACGAATAATAATATGATTTGTGGTAGGAGATGCACTAATCACGGGTAATAATATAAATTAATAAGTATATAATGATTATGGATATTGGATATAATATAATAGGTTTGACTTATTGAATTCAAAAGAAATTTAGAGATAATAAAATATTATGTCCACTGATCGAGGGAAAGCGAATAAAATTATGGTATTACCAAAAAGTACAAATATTGATCCTAAGACCAAGAACGGGAAGAACGATTCACAAAATGGAACAAAAAATCCCACCACCTTAGGTAACTCTGTCATCTAAAGAAAAACGAACGAGTCGACGACACTAAAACCGCAAACATATAAATCGTTTTATGTTTTCGCATCACGCAATATTTTTTTTTCGGCGTACCTACGCAAAACAGAGACCAAAAAAATGTGCATCTCTGTGCAAAGTGTCAATGTATAATACTATTATATATATTATATTATGCGCAGTATTCGGTCCAACTATGCCCTACAGCCGGTCGTAGTCGGTGTGAACCTATGCCATAATAATATAACCTATCAATTTCGACGTGGCCAAAGGCCTCCCTCGATCCTTTATCGCTAATCCTCGTACCCGCTCGTTCCTGCCTAAATTTGGATATACTTTTTACGACGTTATTGATCGGCAAACGGACGACGGTCGGTTTGTCGTCGTTGTATAATATATAAGCACCTGAACGAGAAAGCCATACACAACTATAATACATATTGTACCGGGCGATCCATTTAAGTGTCCGCACTAGTTATTATTTCGAAAAGTTTTGACTTTTTTATAAATTATCTTTTTATAACATAATATTTGATGTAATTTCAAAACGAAATTTCTGAAACAAAAATATATTATTTATATTTATTTTTTTATTTTTTTCATAATCCAGAGCAGAATATTACTCTGTGTATTTCAATCTATAAAAATAAAAATTTCCGGCAAGTAGTTCATTAGTTGTAAGTCCAAAATTTGATCAATACAGTGATTGAAATACTCTGCATAATATTTTTTGGAAATTAAAAATGTATGTTGTCTTTTAAAAGAGTAAAAGACTTAAAAAAATTAAAACGATAAAAAAAGAATGAAAAAATATAATTTTTTTCAGAAATTTTGTTTTGAAATGGCATAATTTTATTTAAAAACATATTTTCAAAAAATCAGGCTTGCAAACGTTTAATCGACAAAAATTGATTGAAAATTATAAACGTAATTAAAACGGAAAACGTTCAACAAAAATAATTAAATACCACAAAACAAAATATATAATAAATCATTAAACAAAACGAATTATATAATTTATGGTTAAACGAAAAATAACGAAAAACGAAATAATTTAAAATTCATATTTACTTGAAAGTCAAAATTTTGGTTTCATAGAAATATTTATTTCGCGTGATTTTGCAATCAATCCAAGAATTTATTATATTCCGTATCCTGACCTTTCCAAGCATTAGATATTATTTTTAACAATAAACGCTGAAGTTGTATGACGTTGAAATTCTGAATAATGATAAACGATGCAAAAGTATTGTAAAAGGTTGGCTTAGGTTGGGAAAAACATAAAACGAAAATTGTATTTCAAATGTGAGAAAGCATAACGAAACTTTTCGAAACAACGAGCGTAGACACTGAAATGGATCACTCTGTACATACACTTTCTATATTATCGTGGTTAAATAATATATGTAACATTATTGTGTGTGGGCAGGTGAATAACACCGCTTTTCTTTTGTTGCTCTGGTGAACTTTGTTTCCAACGACAAACCGTGGGACGAACGCAATTCACTGACAACTGGCAAAATGGTTATTTCGCCACACGTACAATAATAATTGTGCATAATATTATTATTACGTCGTTATCACACATACTATTATATATTATAATATTGGAAATAAATTAACGCGCTAGCCGTCGATGTCCATAAATCTACACAGTTGTGGGTAATAATAATAATTCATTGAAAAAACCGTGATAAATCTTAAGTTTCCATTGCACTGCAGTGAGAAAAAAATTCCATCCACGCAACTCGTAATATATTGATGTAAGACTTCTGGACGAATGTTTTCCTCGTTGGAAATCGTTGTTTCACTATTATTATACATAAAAATTATAACTAATCTTATAAATGCCTTAAAAAAAAAAAAAAAAACAAATATTTAACATTCAATTAAAGCCATTACTCGATAACGATATAGTTGATTCTTATGTTGGCTTCAGTAATTAATAGCTATACATTGTATAGATAGTTTAGACATTGTATACAGTCGACTTGTTAGATGTGTAATAACTGTTTGTTTTCGTTAGTCAATAATATTTCCTGTCAACAACATTATTATTAATCTAATCTAGTTATGGATAATAAATATTATAATATTTTATTCGTATAGAATAATATATTACAATAATCTATTCGGAAAATCCGTTCAATTAATTGCAACTATTTTATAATTTATAAAAATATAAAACTAAATTAAAACAATTTGACATTCTGCAGAGAGTATGTGATAAAGCAATATTTAAACAGGAAAAAACATATCCACTGTATGTGTTTATGGTAAACTGCGACTGTGATAATAATAATTATGATTAATAATAAATATTATAATATTATGATAATATTTTAATACTATAATTTTAGCAATCCGAATATCATACGAAACTTGTGAAATAAAAAAAATGTACTACCTATTAATAATTCCTCAGTGTTACGTTTTCTAAGCTGTATCATTATTTCCACAACATAATAATATCTAATTTATTTATTTATTCTGTTTTCGTGTAATTAGCGAAGTCCAAATATATGACACGCCATCGATCGCGCGCATATTTAAAGAATGGCCAGAATTTAGCTCAGCCCGCACTTCATCCTTGAACGGTTTTCGACAATATTAACGACGCCCTCAGGCCCGATCAAGGTACCGCGGACACCGATGCAGCATCATCGAATACCTACTTTAAAATGTTTAATTTTTGCAAATCACTCGAATTTAAAACACGTAATAATATCGACCGCTTTGTAGCGATATTATACTCATTTATGATTTGAACAATGTATTGCTGTTTGACGTTACTTTATTTGTTCTCTGTTCTTCGGCGAGAATAAATATTCCCTTATTTGTCCTGTTCCTTGGCAAGAATAAATATTACTTCATTTATCCTCTGTTCCTTGACGAGAATATGTCGTGTATAATATGGTTTGAGCCCAACGAATAATAATTTAAAAATGATTACAAAAACTTGGGATTTTTTTGTCGACTTTGTTTGCACATTTCACGACCAGATCGCCAGAATACTGCATGACGTGCATGAATATAAAGTGTTTTATATTTAATATAAACATCGCCATGGCCGTTTGCGGAAGTATACGAAAAAAGTTTATCATCTTTAGTATGGATATTTAATAGTATATATTATTATATTATGCCTGATTATATACGGAGTAATCCGTTTAACACTCGTTATTTCGGAAAACACTAACGTTTTTGAAAATATTGGTTTCTAAACTGTTATGAATTGCTGCAAGAGAGCATATTTTATTTGGGAGGAAGTATATTTTTTACTATTTTTTATTGTCATCGTGTTTTAAGTTTTTTCCTTTTTTTAAACGACATCACACAATTTTAATTGCATATTCCAAAACAGGATGTCATTCGGAATATTTCGGTCTATAAAATTAAAATTTCGAACAAGTAGTTTAGTGGTTATAACTATTTAAAGCTATGAAAAGGTAGCATAGTAGACCCACATTTCTCGTGAAAACGTTAAATTCCTTTAAGTCAAAAAGTCATAACCTCTTCGTCCAAAATTAGATTATTTTATGCACCAAAATACTCCAAAAACAATTCTGCTTTTGATAAGGAATTAAAAATGCGTGTTTTCAGTAAAGAATTTAAAAATGATAACGATAAAAATATAGTATAAAATATAAATTGTTTTAAAAAAATGTTTTAAACCACTTGTCATTATGTAAAAAAAAAAAATCTTTTCAAAAACAACAGTTTTTTTTTTAAATAATGAGTATCTTACTTAGGAAGGTTAGGTGTCATGGATCATCTGGTATACATATTATAATGTATTGATAATATACAATATGTATATAAAAATACTTTAGAGCGAATATGGTAGGTTATATTATTATTATATATTTAAATATAGATAATTGTGACGTCGTTAAAAATTACGATTACTACAACAGTGCAGTGCAAAATTAATCACAAAAAACCCGAAAATGACTAGTGGTAGGTTAGATGGTTGAACGACACACGTTCAAAAAACTAATATTAAATTCAATTACAGGATAAAATGTGAGTGCCATTACAACGGTATACCTATATAATGCCGGTCGAAAATTCAAAAATGACGAGTTATGGATAAGTAATACACGCAATGGCATAGAAATATAATATAATATTGCAATTTGCAACGTATTATAATTTGCATCCGACTCTTCGTAGCGAGGGAACTTTGCGTAGGTTTGGTGTTAATAATATTACTATATTATTATTGAATGACTTTTAGACGAACGCCTGGACTTGCATTCGATTCGACGAGCGCAAGAACCGCAGCAACGCCGTAGGTACCTCCTACATATTCAAGTGTCTACATTTTCATTATGTTATCGACAATTTTCAAATTTTTTGAAAATTATTTTTTTACACGATTTGATGTCATTTCAAAACAATATTTTTAAAAAAAAATCCATAATATGTTGAACTATTTTTTAATCGCTATAATTGTTTAAGTTTTTTTTTGTTTTTTATTTAATATTTTAAAGCAGAATATTATTCAGAGTATTTTAGTCGATAAAAATCAAATTTTGGACAAGTATAGTTTATTATTTATAATAAATGTTTAAATATTCGATGAGCGGAGTACTAGTGGTACAGGGTTACTCTACAAAATGTTGTCCACTACTCTGCCAATTTAATCATTGAATACACCTTATAACTAATGAACTACTTATCCGAAATTTGTTTTTTATAAATTGAAATACTCCGAATGATATTCTGCTACATTTACCGAAAATTTCTTATACCTAAAAATAACTCAAAAAAAAGTCAAAAAATATTGAAAATTTTATGGTGTATAGAGAATACATGTATAAATATTCGGTGAAAATTACATGTATCTATACGGTCATTATTTCGTGCGTTACATCAAAAACAAAATCGATTTTGTCAAAAATTTGCGAAAAATTCCCGTTTTTCCTTAATTTTTTTTTTTTTTTGTTTTTCCTGACTCGTTTAAAAACTATTAGGAATTTTTTAATTTTTACCCCTCAAAGTACTGATTATATTCACTTTTCTACCAGAAAAGATGCTGATAATGAAAATCGGTATACTTTTACTGCCCCAAAACGCGATGACAGTAAAACAAAAAAACACACAACATTGAAAAATCAATACATTCTTCTCTCCACTTAGAATCTAAATGTATTAAAATATAGTTGAGAAATTTAATTTCGAAACATCAAATTATGTAAAATAAATATTGTCAAAAAAAAAAATTGACACTTCTTCGAAACGACGAGGTGTTTGCACACGGATCATCCCATATAATACATTATTCCTGTATCTACATAATTATACGCGTATTTCTTACACTATTATCGTCGTGAATTGTGATACGACGTGTTACGCGAAAATTGTCGTAAGCTGCAATTTCTTATTTTAAATGGAAACCGAATACGAGTGGTCTGGTTCGGTGCGGTGCGGGTGACGACGTAACGCGATAATAAACCGCCGCCACTGCCTCTCAGATCGTAATACGAGATGCACACCCCAATGCCCAAAATAATAATAATATATTCAAAGAAGAACTGGAGCCCCAGTAACTAGTTCGGTTACACACCTGCGCGGCGGCACGAAACCCCTTAATTGAAATTGTTTATTCGTCGAGTCCCACAGAATAACATAATATTATATATTTTAATCATTTCGTATCAAAACGCATAATGTACGCGCGCATTGTCACCAGTGTTGAGCAAAGATGATTAAATATTAATCTAGATAAAGATAATTGAGTACAATTTTATCTAAATAGAGATAATATTTTAGTAAAATAAATAGATAAAGATAATTGCAATTTATCTAGATAAATAAAAAGGTAATTTTTTTCTATTTCATAGTTACACAAAATGCAATACAATACTTTTAACCTTATTGTACCTCTAGAAAATGATCTGAAAAATAAAAAAAAAAATGTTAAATATTAGAATAAGAACTTATTTTTTAGATGGTTTAGTTAAGATGGCGCGATTATTTATCTAAGATAGCACATTATAAAAACATTTTTTAATTTATCTAGATAAATTTAACTTTTTATGCTTAACACTGATTATTACTATATCATTATCAATTCGGTGTTAGGAGCGGATAACAAAAAAATTATCTGGATAAAGATAACTCGATTTTATTATATACAGATCAAAGATAAACATCGCACACCTTGACGCAAACTTCGATTTTCTATTTCAGCGTCTTCTCTGGTAGAAAATTGAATCTAGTTAGTATTTTAAGGGTCAAATGTAAAAAGTTCATAATATTTTTTTAAATTTGTCTGGAATAACAAAAAACGAATAACCGTAGATACTTGAAGTTTTCACAAAATTTTTATATGACCATTTTCCATATAATATGACATTTTTAAAATATTTTCATTCTTTTTGAGCCTTTCTAAGACATGAAAAATTGTCTAATTATAACCGATAAATAATTTTTCCCTCGGTCAAAAAACTTGAAAATTTAATATAAGGTTTCAATAGATTAATAAAATTAATTAATATTTGTTTTATGAATTACATTGAAGTAAGAACAGCGCGATCGCAGCTCCCGTTAGACAATCAGACAACACGCTGTCCATTAGCCGAATCGAATGTTGCAGGTCACTATAATGCAAGAATATAACGTGTGTCTACGCCATGTTTAAATGGTTGCAAACCAAAATAATGTTGTTTATTTTTCATTTTTTTTTTTTTTTTATTATTATTTAATAAAGTCCGCGACGTCAATGGTCATTGGACGGATATTAAGTTTTAGTATTTACAAAAGAGTTATTTGCATGAGTTGTACATCATTCGAATACAATAATTGATATAAATTATAAATTATTAAATAGTATTAAACAAGTAGTGTTCAGATTTTGTTGAGCAGTTTTGAGTCGAGTAAAAATTCCGGAGTGGCTCTAACGTTGCAAGAGTCTGGATTTAGGATGTCGGAAAGGTGATATTATTATGACAGGAGCGATTCTCTCCTTTCCTTTTCGGCATTCCGCGAAGGCGTGTTCGACGACGAAAGCGTGGTGTGGCAGTTGGCTGCAACACGATTCCGCAAAATTGCGAAATCGTAAAGATTTTAACAGCCATTGATAAACATACACAATTCCGCCAAGTTAATTTTTACATACACGATGTTTCGCATGATTTGAAATGCAACGTTGCCTTTAATTTTTTTAATTAACAAATAATGACTTAAAAATTTATGGACTTTTAGCAATCGATAATGTCGTCGTCGTACGAAAAGACACGATGTTTTGGTATCAAACTAATGCTTATAATATTTCCTAAAAAATCTGTTATAATTCCAATATATATCTCCAAGGCTCTTATCATCATAAGACTCATCGACCATGAGTCCAAGTTTGAATAACGAATACAATAAGTCAAACAATTTGTAAAGCGCAGGCGCGGACTGGTAAAAAGGGCACGGGGGTGTGCTACATAAATCCACGCCTGGTAAAATGGTTAACTAAAATCATGTTTTGTTTTGTTTTCAAAATCTCAAAATCGTTTATGTCACAAAACGATTTGTAATATAGGTGTATGTTACAATAGTCAATAATATATTTGTTAAATTTCGTTCCACGTTTTCGGAATAGCTACCAATCATTTACAATGACAAGAGAGCAGACAAATTTAATGGCAACGTTGCATATATAAAATTATGCGGAATAATGTAGTCAAAAATTAAATTTGCCGAATCGTGTATGGTATATCGATGGCTATTAAAATCTTCACGATTCCACTAATTTGCGGAATACGTCATGTCATATGTTTCTTTGTCGATAATCCTTTTGACGTGACAGTACGATATGGTCGGGAGTAAACGGCGTTTATGAACGTCGTTTGTTTTGGAATTCGATTTCACTCGTACGTGTGTAATCGTAATAATATTGTTTTTCTTTTTGCTTACATTTCTTTTTTTTTTTGCATCCGATGGTTTTGCGAATGATATGAACTTAATAAGAAACCCGGTGAATAATTTTTTTTTTATCGGCCGAACAGCCGGGCGATTACGGCGATTAGTTTTGCGAATCGCTCCTCACGACAATGCTATTATTAATGGTTTGCTTTGGTATATCATAATATACCTACCTACCTACCAACTGTATGGGCAATAATCGACGACGTCGCGGTTAGGTACCGGGACTGATGCCACCGTATTAATTAGAAGAACACGTGTTCGTAAATAATTAATGAGCTCTCTCCTAAAGACGCGGACGATCGATCCACGATATTATTATAATTTATAACGATGTTGCGTACCTATACGACAATAGTATTTTAAAACGCACAAATATTGCGTAGGTAATAAATAATTATTGCGCGCAGCTGTAAATTTCGGTAATAACATCATTAGTATAATAATATTGTCTTGACGTACAAGGTTTAGACGAATTTCCGCCGATTCCGACGAATTGTATGCCCGTTATCATTAAATAACACGTAATGACGTTGTGTGTGTAACCTATACTACCTACCCACATATTATGCGAACATAATATTAATTATCCAAAAAGTAAGTTCAATTTTCTATTTTTATCGCGTTAGATGTTGCATGGGAACAACAATTTAATCATCCGCGCTACAGTCCAGATTTGGCGCCCAGTAATTTTCGTCTTTTTTACATATGAAATCGTTTATGGGTGACCAGAACTCCGGCGAAGACGATGAGTTGAAACTTTCAACTTGAAAGAAGCTGTTAACACGTGATTACAATTGCAGGCGGCATATTTGTACGAGGAAGAAAAAAACGCGCGTGAAGTTGGCCCCCGGTATGATAATGGAGGTAACTATGTTGAAAAATAGCGTAGTGCATGTACTTTATATTCAAATAAAATTTCGTTTTAAATTTAGGCTTTTTACGTGTTTTTATTGGCCAACGGAATTTACTTTCTGGATATGCCTCATATAAACGGAAAGAAACGCATCCGATTGAAATTAGGTTTCCAAAATAAAATGACAATATTACACTTTTTGCGTTGACAATATTTATTCGGGTAGGTAGTTGGGTACGCTTCTCATATTAATATAATATCCTCGTGACGTTATTAGCAGTTATTATTGCTGAATTTTAATAGTGTTGTCGCTGTCTATAAAGACGAGTCACCGTAGATTAGACATATTAATGTATATTTCCTACTCTTTACTCAGAATTCAAATGCATTATCTATTGTATTCAAAGGGCACCACCCGTTAATTATTATTATTAATAAATGAATAAACATGCCTATACCAAAATCCGCCGAAAATCAAAATATACCAAAAACACGATATTTGCAAAAACGACATAACCTACTTATTTGAATATTACAATTACAGCTTCTAAGTACCTATACCGGATATTCTGAAATATTTCAAAATTTTAAACCGAAATTACGCATCATATGTCTTCCAGACACACGTGACATGTAAGTATAACTGATGTTTATTGTAATCATTGTCGGGCAGTATCTTGGATCCCGATACAGTTGTAAAAAGTATCTTGTATTGCGATACATTTCTAGTCAATTTATCAAGTATTTCAGAAAAAAATTTTATCGAATGATACTCGACACATCAATACGATACTTCGAAAAATGAATCTTTTACGATTACTTTTCACTCGCCTACGGTCGCTTTCACGAAAAGTAACACTCGGCGGTAGTGCGCTTAGTGGAAATTTTTACGTAGGGTTACTAAAACGTAGCGTGTCAAGGAAGGGAATTATGTACGTCATGAATAATAATTATTAATTTGTTGTAGAATATTATTATTACTATTAAGTTATTAACTTTTGTAGTCTATATTGGCTATATTTAATATATATATATACCTAACGTATATGAATACAATTTTTAAAAAAACCCGTGAAATTGTTTTATTCAAATGTTTCGATTTCGACTATCTGAAATACTCAAAATGTAAATATCGAGATCTAGATACTTAAAATATAAGGGTATCTAGTGTCGCGATACTCCAAAGCCAATAGTATCTAGTATCTAGTGACGCGATACTGATTTTTTAGTATCTTGCCCGTCCCCGATTGTAATATTAAGCTGTATGCGATCGTTAGAAAAACCGAAACAAATATTACCTACACGTCATGAAGTATTATAAAACACATCTGCTAGACACTCTTGACAAAATACTTGACATTTATTACCGCAAATCGATCACTAATAAACGATACGAATAAAAATTGGAACACGTTTTTATGTCATTGATTTTTTTATGCTTCTGGTTTAATTTATAACTTTAAATAATATTTGACTCATCATTATACTTCTCGGTGTGTGTACATCATCCCCGCCTTCGTCTATTCGTCTACTTTTTATAAAACTACAGCAGTTCTATATCGTTTATATACATATACTTGAAAAACAACACTTAAAAAATACAATACTTCTAGCTGATGCATTGTTAACCGCAAAACGTTCATCATTAATATTATATTTTACGACACTACAGTTTGTATTATTCAATATTTTTTTCAATCGATATTTATTATTAATTCAATAACCATTAGCTGTTCGTTAACACCATTTATAGTTGAAGTTTGTAGGTCAAGAAAAATAATTATTAAAATCGTCTAGCTGATGTGCATGATGATTTACCAAGCATGTTTGGCCCATTTTTTTTTTTATCATTAATGCAGTGATTCAAAATGTGATATTTGGAATTTTTAAACATGTATACCTGAAAACAATATTTTCAAATTCTTGATAATTTTTCGTACTACTTAAAGATTATCCCGTGGTGATCCTAATTCCTGTTTTTCAAATCAAAATCCCCCTATTTTACTTTAAATTATTTAATGAATACGTTTTAGAAAATTTTTAGTATGTACTAATTTAAAATACGAACGAGTAGTTTCATAGTTATAAAAATGTTTTAACTGAGGATAATAGTTTTTAAAAATGGTTTTACAAAAATATAAAGTAAATGTAATATTGGATCTTGTATTTATTATGCTTTGACCATTTTTACAAATTATAAATTTTGATGGATTAATATTACTAAAATATATAATAATGTAATGTAAAAAAAGGTTGTTTTTATTTGCGTGAAAAGTTGTTATTCGTTCATCATAATAAAAATACCTAAGTTAAACATGAGTGATAATACGTATTATAAATATTGGCCATAAAGTAAAGTATTTTATTATATAATTATTTTAAAGGGACATCAGTAAATTCATCATAAAAATCGCTTTTAAATTATACATCTTATAATTTTTTATTTTTTTTTGAAGTAATATAAATTATATTTTTATTGTAGTTTTAACTCGATTTTGTTTTCTATACATTTCATCTACAACAATCAATCATTCATAATAATTGTTAATACGTCTTCGCAATAAAATACACTTATAAAACGTAGTTACCAGCTATTTTTTACAGGAAAAGTAATTATAATTTATATACTATATAATCAAACAGTGTTAATAAACAAAGAATACTAAAATAATACTATTATTAGCAAAACTTAAATTATTCATATCGCTGACTTTTCACTCCATAGTGTATTTTTTTTAAACTTTTAAGTTTAAAAAATATATATTTTCATTCGACTAATTAATAATTATAAAAGGACGTTAATCGAATTCGGGAAACCGTACGCACTTTAATTTTTACCGAATAAATTATTTATTAAATAACTCCATCGCGTTAACAGGCATATAAGGAGGTTCCAGAATCATAAGTTTATTACACACATCCGATTCCTCGAAGAGCTACAAATGAAATTATGCTCAAAAGTAACAACTATACGTATATAGGTCATTGCACTAAAATTACAAATGACTAATAAGTAAGTATATTATTTCATTGATTCAATAAATTTTGTGGTAATTACAGTATAGTCGTAATCTATTTTACACAGTAATTTTAACCTGTGATCGACTCGGTTTTACGTAAAAATTATATAAATTATTGTATTTTTAGCAACTACTAGCAAAAAATAAAATGTACGTTAAACCCGATGTAAGCAAATTATATAATATCTACGTTTGTGTAGATAACAAATACTATAATCGAAAGAAGCTTTTCGAGAGTTACACGATTATAATAATATTGCAGTATAATATTTTCGTGAAATTGAATATATGAAATGTTTAATAAAATAAACTGATATTAAAATGACAAGAGCAAAAAAAAAAAGTGTCGGGTTCAAAACCAGATTGCTTTCCGCGTGAGAAATCTATTCAACGCCATAAATTCCATATGCAAAGAAATACTTATCTTACAAAAAGCTTAATTTAAACTTTATGCTACTGACAGGCGTACAGTTGTTAAAGAAGTTAAGTGTCTAAATAATATTTATTGTAATTCATTGTCAAAAATAAATTATTTAATAAACAGAAACAACTACAAAATTATTAAGCCTTTAAAGTACAAATGGTTCAAAATTTAAATCTTTGTTTACCCAATTTGATAAATAGCTTTTAGGTATTACGTACTTTTATCGTTGGAGCCCGAGATATCTTTTACAAAATAAAACTACTTATTAAATATTAATTGTGCAACACAAATACATTAATAATACTCATCGCTTAATAATAGTTTTAGATTTTGAGTGGAGATATAAATATATTTGTTTTACAATGTGTTTTTTTTAAAAAAAATTGTTTTTCATTTGTGTCGGTATACATTGTCGTATGCTATACACAATAAGTAATCGAAATAATGCTTCGATTTTCAATTTCTGTATCTTTACAGGTCAAAATTGAAAACTGACAGTAGTTTCCAAAAGTGTCGAGAAAAAAAATTCAGAAACCGACAAAATCGGTTTTGGTGTTTTTCGTGTAACTCAAAAACAAATATTTGTAGATACGTAAAATGTTCACTAAATTTTTATATTAGTATAGTGCACAATAAAATAAAATTATTAATTTTATTTTAGTTCAAGCTAACCGTAGGTATAATATCGATTTCGTTCGTTTAGTTTTTTTTTTTTTTTTTGTTAATTTTCTCGTCTCGATCAAAACTTTAAAACGTAATACAAGGTTTCTGATAAGCCGTACAGCGATAATACCAAAAATACAAAACAAAATAGATGACAACCAAAACGTCAAACGGGGCACAACAGGCTGTTGTTGTCGACATGTCGTTAAAATGCCCAATAAACTGGGCACAACATTTAAAAAATATTCGGTTCAAACGAACGACGAACTGATATCATAATAGTGAATATTGCTATTGTGTTGCGGCCGGCGTAAACGATCGCGTGCTTCGTTCAAACATCAATAATGATGATAATAACGACAACAACAACAACAACAACAACAAAGATCACAGTGGTGTATTTATGCGCAGCCCGATAGTCGATGGCAAAACGATTAAATGTGCAGTGATTTGTGACACGGCGGTCGAAATCGCGTGCACAGCAATTAATTATTGTGCAACCAAATCCATCATAAGTAACCCGCATAATATGATGTCCGGATTTCTATTTTCTGTGAAGGGCGATTCGATCGTTTCGTGTCGTGGACCGGAGAGACGTCGGCTCATATGAAATACCGGAGCAGCTCACTTGCGTCCGTCGCAGTTTTTTTTTTTTTATAACTCGTTTATGTATAGGATTTGCATGACGGCAACGTCGTATGCAAAATGGGCGCAAATGGGCTACTCTAGGGGCTGTACCTAAAAATAAAAGGAGTTTTTAAATTTTTATCGTCAGGGCCGTCCTTAGAGGTGAACGGGCAGGACCCAATTGAAAATTGGTTCTCAAATACAGGTAGTCAATATTTTACCTTTGATAAGTATCTTTGAATTGGCATACAAGAATTAACTATTGAATGACTCTACCTTTTTTTTTTTCAAAAATTTATTGGCTTCCAAAATGTTATTAATAATTTAAAGTTGGACGTTATTGCCTTGAGTAGTCGATGTCAGTCACATTCAAGATAACCGAATAAGTTTAGTATGATTCTTAATTTTAATATATAGTTTATGGTATCACATTTGGAGCCAATTCAAATATACATTTTTCAAGAGTCGATTTCATATTCACCCAAAATTGGGAGCCAATTCAATAGCCCGCCTCCGGGCCGACACGTCCGAAAAAAAATAGGAAAATTGGTTTCAAAAGTTATTTTGGGTCTCGCAAATCCCTAACCTAACCTCTGAAGACGATAACCGTGAAAAAACTTAAGACAACACAGTGCAACATAATAATTTATAATATTATCGTGCAATGTACTTAACAATGTAAAGATAAATGCACCAAATTTTTTCAATCGGTCAAAAAAATTGAAAATAAAATGTTCTTCATAAATTTTTGTAAGTAAAAATTAAAAATAAATTGAGCGTACAAGCGTGGACTTATAAAACCGTCTTCGCTCCGAATCGTGTTTCGGTATACAATGATTGAAATTTATTCATTGAATACAAATTGAACACATCCATGAAAGTGACCCACTCGACACCTGTTGTACAGCAGAGCGCTACCCACTTGCCGTTTTATTAATGTTATCATAAAATGTTTGATGGATCGAACGCGAATTCTTTTTTTAACGGCGAGTGCGCCGTTAAGTTAGTGCAACATATTAATAATAGTAAAATAAATGCACCGGACATGTGTGAGGAGGACAAACACCGCCGTGTGGGGTGTATACCTATATGTTGGTAAGGTATAGATAATATATATTTTTTGCACAAGCACGTATTTCAGATATATTTAACGGAATACGTGCCAGCTGGCATCGGCGGCTTTTCACGGGGAGCAGGGGCGTTAAATGAGTAGAAAAAAAAATATAATTTATAAAATAAACTTACGCGCATCGCGCACAATATAATATTATGTAAACACATACCCGCATGTAGAACGTTTAATGGGCGTGTATGTGAATATGGGTGGGTGGGTGGTCATGGGTGATGGATATGAGAGTTGTTCAAAACGACGCAAAGTCATTTGCTGGCATCGTTGCTGTATACAGATATCGTATTATTATATCGCCGGCCCGGCGACAGTTTTTCAGACGTTTTTCGGGTGCGAATTATTCGTCCGACGCGATCTCCGTGACGATAAAACGTATAGGTATATGGTAATACGCAATTGCAATGCACCTACACGTTCATCAATCATTTCCCTCTAAAGGGTCCCTCGTGAGTATCTTCTAATGGTTCTATCGCACGCAAGACACGTTCAACGCAATATGTCCGTGAAGTTGCCCTCCCACGACATTCATCGATCGATTCCAAAAACATGTCAATATTTTGCAAATAATTGTAAATTAGTTTTCAGAAATCACAAATCGATATTTTATTTTTGGCGAATTTTATAAGTTTTTTTTTTTGCCAGCTCCCCGGATTCTGAAAAATAAAACAAACCACAGTCTTTTAACAACGTAAAGCATATTGTAATAAAACAGCCGTCGATGCGCGATAAAGTAAATTTATTTTATCGTGCGTCTATGAATACCAAGACACCAAACCACACGGCCACACAGAATGAATACTAAGCTACAAAATAATTTGTAATATTATCAAATCATCTTTTTTTTTTTTTAAAAAAAAAAAAATAAGCCTAAAAATAGATAATATTATAATATGTGTGTCTAAGTGTAAAGTATTTTAATCTCCATTAATCGTGATTTACAATAAACAAACAAAACAGGCGCATGTCGGTTATCGACCGGATTTCGCATAATATTCTATTTATATGTTATTGCTGCCCCCCAATAAGTACAATGGTAAATAGTAGTACAAAACATCGAAGCAGTAGTATTCCTGGATATGGAATATAATAAATTCTTGATAAATATTTCAAAGAAGCCAATATTATAACTTTTATTAAGTGGGTTTTAAATTATTTCGTTTTGCTTAAAATGATATATTATATTGTATTATTTTGTTAATCGTTATGTTTTGTTTTGTGGTATTTCATTAATTTAGTTTGCTGTTTTCCGTTATAATTACATTTACAAATTTCAATCGGTTTTCGTAATTTCGTTACTATAACTTTTGTAAGCCCCGCTGGAAATATATAATAAAATATTAACAACGATTTCTTTAAAACTAATGATTTTTAATGATGTTAATATAACATTTAAAAATGGCAGTTTACTTGTTTATATTGAAAAACATTGTAAATTCATTTTTAAATAATAATAAAAATGTGATCAAATACTACATAAAATATCAAAATATTTTTATATTTATTTTTTATCTGAGAAAATAGGAAGTTTAAAATTAGAAATAACTTCAGCATGAGTAGGGTGGGTGGATTTTTTAACAGTTGTAAATGTATGACTCCTTAAATAAAGTATACCAAGTTCCGCATAGCTGTATAATGCGTATAAATAACAAATAAAATGGGTAATAAATAATAATACACATAATTACTAAATGGCATCATTATCGTCCAAATATTATGTTTTTCCATTAACAATAATCTTCTCGATATATTTGATAGAAAAATATTTTTTAATTACCATATTTTCTTAGTTTCCTTATTTTTAGTTCTAAATTTAGGTAAAACTGATAGTTTATAAAAACATTTGTACAGTTTATAGTTATTATTTACTTAAGAAACACAATAATTGTTACAAAATTATTATCATCATCGTAATTTTTCTTCTATATAATTCTTTTTGTTTTAGATTTATACAGAATTGCTTAAAACTAAACGAATTAAATCTACACGAGTTTAATATTTTACTAACTTTTGTATTAAAAAATATTTAATACAAAATCTAAAAATAAAAATTATTTCAACGAACGTATTTGAAATGTATTTAAGACACAAAAAAGTCAATTTAAATACCTGACTAGTATTAATCTACTGTTTATAAGCGAATAAAACATCCAAGGGTTGTATGATAGATAAATCCAATAAATTTTACCTAAAGCCACTAACGACATATCATGCTGGGTAAAATGCTGTGCTTGATGAGATTCGGCCTTATAATAAAATATTATAAATATTAGTATAAGACTACCAGACGAGCGATAGTGAAACATCGAAAATCAAATCATCAAAAATAGTAAACTCATATCACAACTAGTATATTGCAGTGCCTATAATAATTGACCTCGGTTTAGAGAAATCAACTCTATAATGACCCCGACACAACGTTTCGGTACCAACTCGTTATTTTTTATACGTAATACAATAATATTTTAATAATATATATATATATACGTATATATACACCCATAAAAGCTTGTTCGCATTTCCAAAATCCAGAATATTACAAATCGTATATTATAATCCGCACACATACATTTTGACGGTTATTAATACTGCAGAACACGACTATGTAGTACAAAGTACTGTATTATGTGTACATTATAATATTATTATTATTATTATTATACATCAAAGTAGGATTAATGATCGAAATTTAATTCTGAATCGACCTGCACACCACCTACCTACGTACCACGTTTGCCTAATTATTTTGACATACTTAATTGCATTTACATTTAAATACCTACAAAAGGTGGTGATTCGTTTGAACGCTAACAGATCTTTTCTTGAAAAGTCTAAACGTTTTTAGAAATATTTTGTTTTCATCGAATGATTTAAGTTATTACAAAACAAAATTTTTGAAAAAAAGTTATTTCCATTTTTTTTTTTTTTTTGCTATTATTTATAATATTTCGTTTTTTTTTTTTTAAACGGTGCCATTCATTTTTAATTTCAAATTCCGAAACTGAATATATTAATAAAGACATTCAATATTATGTGAAAACGAATTAAGAACAGGTAGGTAGTTGATTGGTTTTAAGCAAGCATTTAATGTTATGGAATAGACCAACATTTTGCGTGGTACTTTTGGACTATGTGGGCTGTGACACTCGGTTAATCTGAGCATTAAATACTTAGGTCCTTTAAAAAAAATTAACTACTTCTTCAAAATTGGAATTTTTTGTACAGCGATTCGTAGACAAATATTAAGAAAATGAAATTAAAGATGTGACCCGTGATTCAAAAAAGAAAAGACAAAACTAAAACATAATAACGACAAGAAATAGAAAAAATATATATTTAGTGACTTTAAATCACGTATGCATGAAAAACATTATTAATTTTCGAGAAAATTAGTTTTTACCATTAATATAAAATAAAAGGAAAATAAATTTAATTAAAATGCTTTAACTACGCTGATAATTAATATAATTATAATATACAGCCGTACCTATATATATATATATATATAGTAATTACATAATGCCTATAAATGGTAATTACGTAATGTTTATAACATTATTATTATTATTATAGTCGATAAGTCATGCTTAGATAGAACATCGTACTTAAGTTTCTATTTATATTATTAATTTATCGATAATAACACTCATTACAACAAAAACTGTCCCCGCGATAAACCGTTTAATTAAAAAATAAAACATAATAACACTAACCGATCATAAAATCACAATATATTTATACGTTTTTATTAGTTTGATTATTCTATGAAATTATAAACGCGTCTCTATCTTCTACCTCACACCTACCGTCGAAGTCCTAACGACCACTGATTCGATTAAAACCGTATTAGAGATATTATGTCGACAAATAAATTGTAATTACCGCTCGTCGATGAACCATATGGCATAAACATGGAGCACCTAATAAAGTAACAATACACTCACAGTTTTCTATTGAATCAAAATTCTGCGAAACACGCTCGACGATATCGCGCGGTGCACGTAAATACTTCTTACAACGTGAAAGTAGTGCCAACAAGCTATCACAATAATTATTACTCCGCGGACAATTTGCACGTTCACGCACACATATTATGCACAAAGTATTACACTATTAAAGTTAATAATTACTATTTGATTCTATACGGGCACTACCGGTGTGGGAACATTCTCGTGTAGACAATAATTTATATTAACTTTGGTTTGTGGTGTAGTAACACGTTTTGTTTTAACGATATGACTCACAAACATAATAACACTCAAATAGTTGATAACTCCTCGGTGAGTTTTTAAGTAGTTACGGAAAAACGTAAAAGAACAACGGCTACTTTTAAGTAACCGAGTGCAGACCTTAACACCTAAAGTCGGTTATTTTGCGGTATTGCCTCCACTACGGTTATTGATAGACGTCAAAATTAAAATTAAAATGACTCGATGATACGTCGAGTAACCGATCTTTTCGACTTTTAAGATATGTTTTTTTAGACTTTCCGTCCAATACAAGGCATTTTTTATGTATTGCATTAATAATATGTATAGGTATTTTAAATTCAGTGGAAATTTGACTTTTTTAAATAACACCTTCAGGTTCTGAATGTATTCCGTACGACTAAAAAACACAATCAGTCATTTCATTTTACCTGCATGCAATATAAAAACAGCAGTGTTTTCTATAATAATTGCGGACAAATTTCCAATCATTATTTTTTGATATTATAACAAAAGTGGCGATGTGCAATTTTTTTATGATATCGACAATTGATGCAAACGCATTTTTAAAACTTTTTTTTTTCAATATTATTCAAGTGGTAAGATTCGTAAATTAACATTTATACAGGCTGTTTCAAAAACATTTTTTCCTCGAAATCTATAATGACAATATACCTATAAAAACATATTAAGAATAACGATTGCTCTTTTGCGAGACACAAATATTTTTAACCTCACCTACCAATGTTTTTGGTGGCTTGCCCTAAGTCCTGAAAATGCGACGAGGGGAAATGTGTGTTTCCACAAGTCGCGTGGTTTTTATTAACTTGATGTCCGCAATTAGTATTTTTATAACGAAACCCATGTCCACAATTATTGTTATTATGTTTTAATATTTGCCTGAACAATTCGTTCTCAAACTATAGTTTGTAATCGAAAAAAGCCTTTGAAATCCCTTAAACGAGTAATGTATGCATATATATATATACTTTTTTTAGTTTTTCAAATAAGCATATTATACTTTTATGGAGGCATTGCTTACATGCACAAGAATTTTAAAAATATTATGATGATACGCACCAAAATACGTTTATAAAATTATAAAACATACTTTTCGTACGCAGAAATTCTTAAACTATTCTGTGCTTAATATTATTATTCGGTAGTTATAATAATACTGCATATACTATAATTTTGTTTTAATATACAAATTATGTTTTATCCGCGTTATGGCGTAAGAAAATTGTAATTATATTCCTAATTTTAACTTTAATGCTTAAGCCCTGCTCTGCGGTATGATAAATAAGGTAAAATAATATACAAAACCGTATCTATATAAAACATATTAATATGTTGTTGGTGTGTAATACCGATGTATATGCATTTCGCGTGCCTGCAGGAAAATATTAACCTCACGCTAACCAACACTTAGGTATTGTTATTGTGTTCTCGAAATAATACATTTCCGTACACCGACAATCGCATCAAAATCAGATACGGACAAGTATAAAGCACGCTTTATTTTGTTCGTTTTTTTTGATTCGGTTTTCAGTACCTATCTAGATACCACTTAAACTATAAAAAAACGTGGCCGTCAAGCAAATTATGATCACCGAATGGGTTACGAGTCAAAAATATTTGAAGATCACACGCAGAGATAAAATAATAATATATTTGAAAACAGAATCTAAAAATGTAAAATGTAACGGGGCTTGCAAAGTTATTATAACGTTATGAGTGACAAAAAATGATTGAAATTTGTAAGCGCAATTAAAACGGAAAACTGTAAACAAAAATTAAATTATTTATAGCGCACATAACGAAAACGAAGATTATCAAAATATATATCACTTAACAAATCATAGCGCGAAATAAAATCCATTTACTCAAAAGTTATAATATTGATTTTATATAGATATTTTAATTATTCCATGCCATTTATTTTTATCTTAGCAACCAGTTTGTTATAATATTCCGTGTACACGTCAATCCTCGTATTATTAGATATTATTTTTAACGATAAGCGCAAAATTTGAGTAACGTTTTACTTTGTAAATAACGATAAACGCAAAAATTGTAACGCGTTTAGAGTGTAAAAAATGTAAAACGAATTTTTTTTTTTTAATGTAAGATTACACAATACGACGTACTGAGAGAATTAAAAATTCTCCGGATTCGCGATTTAAAGCAAACACCCCGTATACCATTGCAGACATGTCCGAAGTCCGCATAAGTATTGTTATTGTATAGTTTCGGTGCGTTTTCGGACCGCCCAAACAATGTAATCGATGGATATTTTTATTACAAACCGCTCTCGCCTTAGCGTTTCCGGCTTCACGGCTAACCGGCGCCCGCCGCAGTGTGCGCCTACGTATATAACAATAATAATAATAAATAATTATAATATTAGCCATATGTGTATTGTACAGGTACGACCACATGATCGTACAGACACGCGGGATATCAATATTATAAAACAATAATGATATAGTGCGTGCGGACGACGACGAATAACATAACATTATAGAAGACGTCCGCCGTTTCCCTGGTACACCGCCGCTATTGCCTGTACTTAGTGATGGGAATAATCGAATGAAATAATCGAATCATTTCGATTCTTTTAAAAATCGTTGGAATAATTTTATTCGATTATTTTATTATTCGAATGATTAAAATTAGTAGTAAAAATAATCGAATGCTTTTCTTATCTCAATTTTACTTTTCCTACCCCGTATACTATACCCGTTTCTAATGAA
Source organism: Pentalonia nigronervosa (assembly GCA_014851325.1). NCBI lineage: Eukaryota > Metazoa > Arthropoda > Insecta > Hemiptera > Aphididae > Pentalonia > Pentalonia nigronervosa. The sequence continues at coordinate 47,134 of JACXSJ010000432.1, read as the reverse complement.
TTGTAATGTTTACTTTCCTTTGTTGTTATACTTAGATTTAAGTCATTGGGTACTAAATTAAGAACGCGACTGTCCATGTATTGTATTATTATTTATTTTAATCATTAATTTAAATATTTAATTTCCGGTATCGGCAATTGCCACTCTAATCGTTATTCGGTATAATACGTTTAAATATTTGGATTGAAAATACATTTAACACTTGTAGATTATCATTTAATTATTTATATAACCAGTTCAAGCAATGTATATCATGAATCATTCGAATACTCGATTATTTTTATTTAGTTTACTAATCATTCGATTATTTTGTTTTCGAATACTAATCATTCGATTATTCGATTATTTTTTTTTTTCGATTACTAATCATTTGATTATTGTATCATTCGAGTGAAAAATTCATTCGATTATAAAATTTATCGATTACTAATCATCCGATTATTAAAATCATTCGATTATTCCCATCACTATATAGCCCATACCGTCCGGTAAAACGATCGTGACCGCGTAATCCCAACCCGGGGCTACGGCGAAAACAACAAGAAAACCTATCAAGGACGCTTTTACCGGCGACCTGCCGGTGTGTACCAGCTATGTCGTACTGCATAATAATAATAATATCCTCATCAGCCGTTGTACAGGGTGTATCGTTATTGTGACGAAAAGCGGCATATTATCGTCTTTATTCCGCAAAAATATTTGTGTTTACACGGTTTTCTCACAAACGTCAATGTTTTTTTTTTTTTTTTGTCAAAGAATTGATATTTTTTTTTTTGTAATTATTGTTTAGGTTTTTACATTTTTGAACGGCAACGTACAGTTTTGATCTCGTATTCCGAAACAGATTTATTTATATCATTATTTCGATACATAAATATCAAATTTCGGACGAGGTCCACCGAAAAATTTAAGTTCAATACTCCGCTTGTCACTTGACTTTAAATACACTTATGACTAGAGTTCTCGGACTTGTTGCACTAAAAATGATCGAAATATGCTGTTAAAATGGTGAAACGATGTTTAAAAATATGCAGCTCATTTTTAATTTAATTTTTGGAAAAACGCCTAAAATATAATGTTAAAATTTTTAAACAAAACTCAAAAATAGGTATATAGGTAGGTACAAAATAAAAATAATTGATACGCTAGTTCGGATACTATCCGTTGATCAATACAGACACTGTTGCACGTTTTGGTCATTTTTAAACTCGTGAAATAAAATAACTTAAAAAAAAACTGGCTCATGTACTGGGTTGAGAAATAACGAATAACGTGATATACGAATGCGTATACTGACTTTCATTCCTTTTTACAATCTAGAATCTAGATGTCATTAAATTTTACCCCGCAACTATAAAATTGTCGATTAACAAGATTGATTATTAATCGATAAATATTAGATCCATAAAATCTTACGTACCTATGCCCACACATAGCCCATAATTTATTTTAAGAATTACTTTAGAATCTTTCCAAGTTTCTTATCAATTTCTCGACAATTTTAAGCAAATAAAAATAAAAAATGTATTTTATTCAAAATTGAACGAATAATTTCTTAGTTATTAAAATGTTTATGCTGAGTATAATGGTTCTTAAAAATGACAAAACAGAAATATAAAATAAAATATGCAATATTGGATCTAATATTTATTATACTTGAAACGTTTAAAAACAATAATTAATGTTGATAGATAATATTAATTACTAAAATTATCCAAAATCACTGTAACTCCCAAATCTTCCAAACCCGCAATTATCATGGACCCATTATCGTTAATGCAAAAAGTTAAATAATGTGAAAACTATTCGTACGAATTTTGTATTAAGTACATCAATATTTTCAGAAAAATTATCCGCTAAACAAGTAGAAATTTACAGTAGAAAAGGAGGGAACCTTTTCTGAAAACAAAAATCTGTATCTCCCACAGGACACTCCTTAGGTACTACAAAAAAAAAAACTCAAAAATTTGAAAACATAGTCTTAATAGTGGATTTACAAATTCTAAAAATCAGATTTTGAATCACTGCATTATTGAAGAAAAAAAGGGGGTGACCATATTCAGCGAATCACCATATATACCCATATACAGGACAATTCGAAATTTATGTTACGGCTACTTTATTTTCAAAATAGAGAAAAATGTATAATACGAAAGTTTCTCGATTTAGAAATATCTAAAATGATTTGTACATTTCATAATTTTTTACAATATTTTAAAGAGGCTTTGGGCGGTCAACTATTTAGAAATGTATAAAAACTTTAAATATCTCTCAAGCATAAAGCCAATAATGTTCAAGTACTAAAATGTACTAAAAAAATGTCTTCATATTGTATTTGCAAAAAAAGTATAGGTTTGACTTTCTAAAGTTGACCCCCTAAAACCCCTCTAATAAATTTCAATCAATTATTAAACGTACAAATAATTTTAGATGGTTCTAAGTTTTAAAAAAAAACTTTCCCATAATACATTTTTCTGTATTTTGAATATTTGTATGATAAAATGGCTGTAACATAAATTTTGTATCACCCTGTCTATTATATAGTTACTATGCGTACACCAGTTTGTAATAATAATACGTGTATTGTGCATATGTGCGTGCGTGCGTACAACGTATATAATTGATTGATTTCGAAATTCAAATCTAATAATAATTATTACCAAAGTATACGCGATCTGCGAGTTGGCCGCGCGACGACGTCGGTTGTAACGACCACACTCGTGAAGTCCTTGTACACGCTTACGCGCGTGTCGCTTATGTCTGTAGGTCGTGCCGCTTGTCCGAGGAGAAAAACCACCTCCTCTTCAGCAGTGTTGGCATTAGATAAGTACTTTTTTTTTTATCTGGATAAAACAAAAAAACACTTTTTTTAAATAATCATAATAAAGTAGATATTAAAAGCGGATAAGATATAACGGATAAGATTATAAGCGGATTCTGTTGTATTTGAATCTAATTTTTTAAGAGTACACAGTGGCTACTGCTTTAATATGATTTAAACACGATAATTATATGTTATAATAATAATAATAATAATAGATAAAAGAAAACTTTCTTTGATGTTAAAATATATTATTATTATAATTTATACATTATATTATGCATTTATAATTTTAAAATATAATTATTTACATAGACGAATTTATCTAGATAGGCGAATTTTTTATCTTAGACAATTAGTTAGATAACTTGCAACTATTTATCTAGATAAGACAAAAAATAACTAAATATTAATATCTAGATAGGTCTCAGCACCAGTGGCGTATTTAGGATTTATTTAAGGGGAGAGATATGACTAAAAAAATGTTCTCCCTTCACTTTAAATACATAGGTAGTAAAACTATAACCAATGTTTGAAATAACCACATAATATATAAATCTAAAATTTGTACATAAATCGTTAATCTTCATAAATTTACAATCAATATATGAGTTAAACAATGAATCATTTAGAAAACAAATTCTAGTCACCTAGGTTTTTTGGAAATTTAGTCAATTATTTCTTCGACATTTTATGTTGTTATATATGGATAGCATTGCAAGTACATTCAACCTGCTCTAAAATTAAAACATTTTACTATTTATTTATTTTTATTTCTACCTATAATTATTGATAAACTAATAAATGAAAAAAACACAATTATAAACATATACATATATTATGTTAAAAAAAATCAAGGAGGTGATATATCTCCTTAATCTATCCCTTAAATACGCCACTGCTCAACACTGCTCCTCTGCAGAAGTAGAACCAGTGGCATCATTTCTTACATAGGCAACTTTTTACGCGTTTAAGGCAAAAGTAACCTCATTTAATAGGCAGCAAACAAGATGCGGAGGAGCTAAATAATTATAGTCACTACCTCGGTGACGTCATTTTATATTTTTCTAGAGGTCTAAAACTATGTAAATTACAACATGAAACAAGACTGCTGAACCTTATTGAAAAATCAAAAAAATTTAAATAGATAACTTCTGTTATAGAAGATATTTCGAAATCATGGATAAATTTAAAAGTGATGATTTTGTTTTTACAATTTTTAGATTATAGTATCCGCGTCTATATATTTGAGGTAAAAAATTAGAAATATTAATTATTATTGTCGTGACAAAAGTGTTCTAGTATTTACACAATATTATATTTCTTTAAAATTATGAAAATTATAATCATGTTATTTCACCAACAATTGGACTGATTTTACAATCAGACAGGGGAAAATGTCCACTTTGCCTCCCTCAAATGACACCACTGTGCAAAACGCAATGCCGCTAATAATTAAGAGTATTTACGAATGCAATTCTATCTATATAAAGTGTTAGTACCCATTAAACGGTGAGAACGGAACGGTTATTTCTGGTGACCATCAAAAATGATTTCAATTTAAATTCGAAAACAAAGAATAACAATAAAATATAGACACCACTGTCATAATATATTATTTGGAGTTCTCGAATTGTCATCTATAGATCGAAATAATGCAAACAACGATTATTAACATGTCACAGCATAATATTTAACAATATATTTTATTGCAATTATTCCAATGAAAAAAAATAGAATACGACTTAATAGGTACCATCTAGCTAAATATGATTTAAAATATATTTTTTAAAAAGTTGTTAAAAGTTTAAAAAAAAATTCTACCACTTCCTCGCAAATAATTTAACAAATAAAGTATTTCTACATATAATATAGGAGTAATTTGAGTTTTCGTAGGGTGAGCTTAGCTTTTTTGTATAAAGCTATACACTCTAAAAACTTTTTTTATAAAAAAAAAATGAATAATAAATAGGTAAATAGTGCATCAGCGAAGAATTTACCTATTAATTATTATTATAACCCAAATGTATAATATGATCCACTTTGACAAAATTTTTCAGTATTATTCAGTAAAAAATGACATAACAGGAAAACAAAAATATTTTTTAATTTTTATTGTGCCATGGCTTAATCAAATACATTTAATTCTCCAGCCAACAGTAAAATTGTAAATATGTATAATGTAAGTAGGTTTGTTCACGACGGCGCGACGCACAAGATTCCTGGTGGGTGCGATCGACAACAGCATATCAGTAAGTCGCCATGTTACACATCAGTGAATCAAAGTAGTGTACAAAATAATGGTTCTCGTCATGTCGTATTTTGTCCCTATTTTCGTATTATATTATTAAATTCGGCTGATGTGATGCAGCAAAATATCATTTTTTTTTCTTTTCTTTTTCGGCCTTTGACCGAGATGGTCGGTCTTGCCGTCATCAATCATTTTTTTTAATAATTTATATTGGTCTCCGTCGCGGACAAGCAGAAAACCACGTTTTCGTGTGGACACTGCATCTTTGCCAGTCTGCTAACTATCATTCGAAACATTCCCATTACTTTTTTTTCGTTATAATTCTTTCTCCATTTAGGATGGTTCACATTAATTATACTTTGAAGTTGTCTGTTATCACACCTGTTATTTTTTGCCGTATTTAAATAAACGTACATACGGATCCCGGCACCGTATAACACCATGACCTCACTGTAGTAGTTGATGCACCACAATTAGTTTATATATATATATATTAGTATTACATTTATGTGCCAAGTGGCTACAATTATATTTATAATCGTCTATGCCATCGGGCCAGGATTATTATTATATTAATACGCATCTGTGCCGTCAGGCCAGAATCGTTATTATAATATTGTCATTTTATCTGTGCCATCAGGCTTATAGTACCGGTCAGATACTATTATTTATATTGTTACCCGTTGTACTATCAGGCTAATTTGTTACTATTTTATGCTAAAGAAATGTATACTTAATATGTTATTATATTTTATACTCAAGGAATTAAATGCTATCTACTTCATTAACGATAACAACAGTTAAAACTATTTCACAATTACAGTCCACTAACCCATCCACCAAAGCCCGCCTAATAAGCTCTTTGGCATTAAAATATAATGTATAATGCATTGACTGATTGACAAAACGTAATAATCATGGGGGCTTAAGAATAATCACAGAGCTCTCCCGTTGAAAGGGAGGGGAGTACCCCCCATTTTTTATCTGTGAATTATGCACATTTTCTTAGTACTTACAAAACTCCACTAAATTATTATCATCACAATTATAATATATCGATTATAATAAGGTACCATATTATTAGATTACTAAAAATATTACAAATTAAGTGACACAAATGACTGAAAGTAAAATAAATATTCATAATTTCATGTTACTTTTATGAAATCATATTTGCATCTATTTGCATGCATATTATAATATTATATGCGTATTATACCTAGTGTTTGAAATCATTTGAAATGTTTCGTTTTGAAATATTTCAAAAAAACATTGGATTTTTATTAATTATTTCACTATTTGCAGCCTTATAAATACAAGCTTGATAATTAGGAGATATTTACCATAGATAACAGTATTATACTATTGTCATTTTACAACGTGCAATTATTTTCACACATTACGTTGATTTAACAATAAACTTTTAAGTTATTATTGACTTAAAATTGTGCAATATGTATATAACATCTAAATACCTGATTACAAAATGTGATTTTTTCAATATATATTATTAAACATTAAAATGGGGGTAAAACACAAAGTCCGAGTTCATCGTGTTCCGGAATTTAGCAGAGACAACAAAATATAATAAAACCGCCATAAAATAGTGTGTAACTATTGCAACAGGAATACAGTAAAAAATACTACTAGTTAAAAACAAAATATAGAGCCAGTGGAGAAAGATATTAAAGTATAGAAATTAATATGACTAGTTGAATGAAATAGGTGTCTTAAGTGAGACTGTAAAATTAAAAATAAATGAGTGTATTAGTTAAGTAAACACAAAAAAGCTATATATAATCGTCAAATCAATTCATTTCATTATTTTTCTTTGTTTTTTGTTATTATAATATATACATATGTATCAATGAAGTATTATTAAATTTGTTTAATTAAATTATTTTAAGAGACAAGAAAAAAACCAAAAATAATAATAATTATAGTTCTGAAAATGGCAATATTTCGTGAAAATTTCAAACACCAACTATATAATACCCCGAGGATGTGGTGGTATTAAAGCTCCATGTTCGGATGGGTATAGTCGGTATTCCCACGAGATTTCTTTTGCGTGCAGTCGTGCAGGATGTGGCGCATAATAAGAAATTCGTTTGCTTTGCGAGCTCGAAATTATACCATAGAATTGATTAAAATAATATCTATTCTGCAACTAGGTACACTGTTAATCTCTTTACCTAGCTATACCAAAAATATATGCTTTAAAATGACGTTTCAGTACGAGCACGGTAACCGACACGTGAAATTAATTCTATACTTCCTATAATAATATACCTCACCATACCCAGGTACACGGACGTCGTCTGAAGTGTGACAGTGCACGGACTCGAAATTAAATAATATGACGACTTTCCGATGCTTCGCGTCTTATGATCGAGATATTATTATTTTATATGCCAAAAATATTATTCAAGTCATCGCAGACATTTGCCTGTATAATATATGTATATTCTGTTTTTGTGAGATGTGACGTCGCAGATTTTCGCGACCAGCTTTTGCAAGACCCGACCGAAAATATTAGGGCGGTCAATAATAGCGCCACATTTAATCTTACTACCTGTTTCGAAATATTAAAAATACAATTAATTTTTTTTTTTTAAATAACGTGATACAGATTTCACAAATTATTCAAATCTGGTTTCTTCCCCCTCTTCGATTTCATTAATATAGTATATTTCTTTTGAATTAAAGTTCGTTTTCTGGCTTTGAATATCCCCACGTGCTTTTAATTTTAATATAACTTTTGCTTAAGTTTTTCTGCTTACCTCTTGAATTCGTTGAAAATAATCGTTTAAAATAATGGCCCAATCATCGGGTCAAGCTGTTTTAAAATATGCAAATTGTTAGTGGTTCAATTATTGCTATATACACCGTTTTGAAAAAAGGTACATATTGTTGCAAAATTCCCGAGCGCCTAAGTATTATACTATACAGGGCGGACTATCATTTTTTTTTCATTATTATGACGATATTATCATATTATTATTTAAAAACCAGAAAATATAATATTATTGTATGTTGTTAAATCGTGTCGATCGATCGCGTCTTCAAAAAATCTTTTAAGAACAATTTCGAGGGCCCCTAAAAATTCCAGATAAACTTGTGTGTTAGTCAGATAATAATCCATAAAAAATAAATAATGATTAGAATTACTTGACGTAATCAATTAGTATCAAAATATTTGTAAAATTTCATTAAAAGAATAATATTTCGTTTCTGTAGTTTGTAATAATATTACATTAACGGGTTACGTTTTCAGTTTTCTTGAACTACCTATAGTAATTGTCATGCGAAGATTAATGATCAAAATTTCTTCGTAGAAATTCGTTATTTCAAGTATGGATGTGACATACTGCAGCAGAGTCAGTGGTGATGATGACTGCAGTTATTATTATTTATTATTTTAATACTGAATACTATAGGTAAATAAGTTACATTTACATCGAGTTTCAGTATGACCTTGGTTGGTAAAATTGTCTAGCATTTTGCAAATCTCTGTGACTATTTTTTTTTATCATATCGTATTATGATGGTTAAAGGCCCCAAAATTAAATTGCCTCAGGTCCCAAAAATGTTTGGTTATTGATTCGTAATCGATTCTATATGAAAAACGAAACGAAATACGAATTAATAAACTATTGCGAATTATGTATATATCACAATATTTTTTTATCATAGGAGGCGCACAGGGTGTATCAGGTGTGCCATGGATTTTTGCATTTGCGGAAATCCATTCAAGTTTGAGGGGGAGGGGGTAAGGCTAACATTTTTTTATGTCAACGTGACAACTAAAAAGCTGTCTGTTTTGAGGGCTTATAGGATATTTGGAGGGACTAAGCCCCACCCGATTTACACCTATGGCTTTTTGTACGACTTGTATTCATCCTTTGGCGCTTTGTTTAATGTTTGAAATAGTACAAAATAATGTTAACCCATGATGATGAGGTATGATCAAATTTATGGGTAACCAGTTAAACAACCAACCACTAAACGGCTTACCGCGATATTACTCACTAGACTTTCGTGCATTTGCATATTTTTTCTAATAAACTTTATCGCACGCTTAAAAAGTAGTACAATAGTACACAATACATTTCACAACGTTCGTGATCAAATATCCAAAGTTTTAAGTGTATATTTTTGCATATGTTGACATTTATAGGTTTAAAGAACATATTTTTGTTATAAAAGCTTATCTTAAGTTTTTAGTGTATAGTTTGATTGTTTATCCAGTGATTAAGCACTTCGATAAATATTTTTCATGAATCGAAGTCAATGATTATTATACTAAAACTAAACTACAGCATAATTTTGAATGAAGAATGAGATCTGTTTGACTATATTATTATTTTTCTTTATACATATAAAATTACATAGAAAAACGAATAGAGTTAAACAATTAAAATAAATAAAATACTTAAAGAAAAAATGTATCTTTTAGTGTCATTTTTTTTTTTTTTTAGGGCATATTTAACTGTATATTTTTAATTTTTTGATGTATAAGTGCCAACCAACTACTAACAACTAACCGTGATATTACTTATCACTGCCGTTTAATATTCAAGCACAGGATAACAGCTATTCTGTGGTTCAAGATTGATCGTTATAATATAATAGTGATAATATTAATTTTTATTCCAAGACGCATATTTTAACAAGAATTTTTTTTGGAGGGGGGGGAGTTAGTTAAAACTTATTTAAGGGTAAGTAGTCCATTTTTTTTCGTGACACATTACATACCGAATTTTCGCGCACGCCTATGAATCAGTTTTGTGTGTTATATAGATAATTTATCGAGATAAAAATGTTCATCTTTTTATCTTATTTAGATAAATAAAACTTTTTTCTGATTATCTGTAGATTTAAAATTTAAAATGTTCATAATATGTAATAAACATTTTTTTTTTATTCAAATTTATTAATTCTATATTATATTTTTGTATAATATAATGAATAATCTGAAATGTAAGTTTATAGTATAAATATTAAATTTTTAAAAACATAAAAACTACAGGTAATGTAATCATCTATTTTTTTTTTATCTAAATAAAAACGAGATTATCTTATCGTTTATTCAGATAATTTATTTTTTATTTTACTAGACACATTTTTAACACATTATCTGTTATCTTGTCTATAGATAATTTTGAAGTTATCTGTGCATAATACTGCTCATGATTATTATTGTACGATGATATTGTTATTAAAACTGTCAATGACAGATATTTTAAGGCAGCACTTTAAAATTTATGACTTTATTATGTCGATGACAAACGCGGATACTGTCAAGTGATGATGCCGACTGTTAAACTCACGGCCACATTATCATTAGACAACTCGACGATCAATATTGTAATACAGTAATACAGTAATTTTTAATAAAATTATCGAAAATCCATACTAAACTACAATCGTCACTCCATATTATAATAATATTATACTAGAACAGAACCCCGGTATGCGATTATTATAGCTATATGGAGCTGGCCATGTGTAAGTGGAATTTATAATAATAATATATATCGTGTCGCAAGTCAACTGACCAATATTCACGTTTCCGTTGACGTTATAATTTTTGACACTATCATAGAATAATAGCTGATACCGTGCACTAAAACAAAATTAATAATGTCAAATCTATATGAATAACACGTTTTATTTTATAATATAACGGTTAAAATATGCTAATGTAATATCGTTACGATAATTTTCAATTTATTTCGGGTCATTATGTATTTTTATTCGTTTTATCGAGAAAAGTCTGATCCGTCTCATTCTGTCCCGCCCAGCATTGCCTGAGCCAAATATTAAGCTAAGATTAACCCCATGTGATCTGCATGCATCTAAACCACCTAGGTAGGCAATCCAATGCATTGGATCACGGAAATATGTGAACTGTAAATTATCAGGTAGCAAGGGACGGACCCCGTGAAGTCCCATGCCAAAAATTTGTTTTTTTTTTTTATACATTTATGGCTGACCCGCCAACGCTATATATATATATATATAGCTGTCCTATACATATACGCCACGACCGTCCCGAGATTTCCCCGGCGTTTTTAGACACATTATCAACTATAGACATCTTTGCTACAACGACGGTGAGTGCGAGTATATCGTAAGTTATTATATAGTACGACGCGAATGACGGATGTCTGATAAAATGTGTTGTAACGCGTTTGTAGTTCGAACCCGACACCGCTGAATACGACGTAAGGCGTCAAATTATTTACATTGTTGTTATTTTTTTCGGCACCCAATTAATTTTTCCAAACAAATTGTACACTAAAACCTTCCCCGAGTCTAGACTTATTTAATAGTGAAAACTGTACTAAAATCCGTTGAGTATTTTTTGAGATTTTTGCGAACAAACAAACAAACGCTATCTCTTTATATAATAGTAAGATAAGATATAACAATGTGGAGTTACAATAGTTATATGTAAGTTCTTATATTATAGTATTATATGCAAATAAATCTACTCAAGAACAGATTTTATGCCATATTATATAATAGCTCGCATTTAAGTATAATTCATTATTATGCAAGGCGATCCACTATTTAAGTGTTTATACATTCATTATTTCGAACATTTTCAACATTTTTGAAAATAATCATTTAACATAATATTATAATTTGATGTGATTTCAAAACAATATTTAAAAAAAAAAAATTATATTTTTTACCATTTGTTATCGGCATAATTAATTTGTTACTTTTTTAAACGACTCCACACATTTTTAATTTCACATTCCAAAACAGAATATTATTCGGAGTATTTTAAACTATAAAAATTAAATTTCGGACAAGTAATTATCATTACAAAATAAAAAATTGTTATAATAATGTTTTGGTAGTGAGTTGTTTACAAAAATATAAATATATGTAATGTTAGATGTAATATTTATTATACTTGGAACATTTTTACAAAATATTATTTTTATTGATAGATCAATAGTTATTACTAACATTTTAAAATTATCTAAGCCCCCATATCTACTTATTAATCCATTACCATAGACATATTATTATCCTTAGTACATAAACTTATACAACTCAAAAACTACTCGTTTGAATTTCAATATAGATAATATATCAAGATTCTAAAAATAAAATATCTGCTGAATAATTTAAAGCAAAAAAGGAGAGTTTCTGTTTGAAAAATAGAAGTTTGTATTGTCACAGGATCATTCTTAAGTGGTACAAAAAAACTCGAGAATTCGAAAATGTGGTCTTCAAAATGAGTATTTAAAAATGTTCAAAATTAGAATTTGAATATAATATGCATAATTTAAGCACAAAAATAGAGTAGCAAGCTTAAAAAATCATCTCGCATAATAGAACCGTCTTCGTTCTGCACCTCGGGCAGCCGCTCGTAATATATGTAAAATAAAAATAAAAATATCACCAGTCTCTGTAATCGACAAGTAATTTTTTTCATTAAAAGTCGTGTAACCACCGCACTTTTTGTGCAGCGTACCGGATTAAGTTGCCGGTAATGCGATAAGTAATCTGAAAATATATTTGAATTCGTTATGAAGTTTACTTCAGATCGATCACCCCACTTATTTCATTTTTATTTCAAATAATCACCGTTCAATTTATTACCGTTTGTAATCCAATTTAAGGGGAATAGTCAAAATGTTAAAAAAAAATCCAATTCCACTCCAATAATAATTATGAAATTAAAAATGTAGTCGCAGCAATTTTTGGTAAAAAAATTAATAATATTATAACTAAAAATTGATTTTAAACGCTGAGTCGATTGCCTTTACGCGAACTTATGAATTTATAATAATTTGTTAATGACCACTTCGAATTACTATATACGAATGTGCCTAATTTATTTCCAATGCGTTACATAGACAAAATTATAATTGCGCGGCGTTGCAGATAGGCCACTAATAATTCCGTTGAGTACTGTCAGTGTTTTGATAAAAAATTGGAAAATTTAAAACTCCTTTGGTGTACCAGACCGACACTGTTACGACTAAAAAATAAAATATTACCAAGTACTAGTAAAATTCTTTCATTTATAAAAAATGCTAATACAAACATTTGGTGAGAATTTCAAGTATCTATGGCTACATTCGTTTATGAATTACAATAAAATAAGAAAATATTTTTCAAGTGCATATTAAAATATATAGTAAAATGTATATGGAACACGTGTTAATAGAGAGATTCATGGTATAAACAGCTCAAAATTAATCTAAATATTTTGAAAATTTTATTGTGTAAATAAAATATTATGTCTATGAAAAAATTATTCACGAATAATGATACGCAAATGGAAGTGAATCATCACCATCAGCTAAAATAAAAATTGTATGCTTATCTTTCGGTGACACTGGAGGAAAATTTACTGAAACAGCATCAAAAAGCATATAAATTGCACATTGATAAATGCAAAATGAACCATATTTACATTTGTGACATGAACATATACCGATTTTTGTGTTTACTTCATATGATTCATTACTAGACATTATTATTATATATTCAGTTTTAGAGAGTTGACTAATATTTTCTGGTTTTAAATCATCTGCCTTTTTTGACTGTGCTTGAAGAAATGATCTAGTTTTAGATGTTCTGAAATTTGCAAACTCCCTAAATCTTCGGCAGTAGTAATCATTTAATACTGTACAAACACAATCTATTAATGCTATTACATTGTAAGCTTTGACTCTCGAAAGTTTAACGTCTTTAAAAATCCTGACAGTTATTTCTGAATAATTATTTGTTTAATGACTTTTAACTGTTTCATCTCTCCATGCAAGACACCATTTAAATCTAAAATCCCAATATGATTCCAAATATTTATTCCAGTTTTCAAATTCTGAATATTTGACTATTGTATATGCTTTCTCTGCCTTAGTGATTGTATCAGCATACAACACTTTTTGAAAACTTTTCATAATATATTTTTCTCTTCTTTTAGTATTTTGTTTTTGGTTTCTCATAACCAAACGCCAAATTGCTTGTAGGCCATGAAATACACAAAGTAAATGTTTGATATTTGGCCAGTTATGATTTAGCGCATTTCTTTCTGCTGAAGAATTGTCGGTCATAAAAATCTTTGGATATCCAATACATCCAAAACTATAATTACTAGGCAAAACTTCTTTAACCAAATTAAATCCAACTTTACAGGCATCATATGTTTGTCCTAAGGCAATACAATTTGACATTTTACTAACACATTTACTCAGATTACACAATATATTAATTTTTCATATTCATACCTTTAGTAATGATAATAGCTAACAGAGCAGCTCCTAAAGCACAAGGAGCAAGCATAAATGTAATCGCATGATTTTCTAGATATTCTAAGCATATAGGCTTTTTTCATCATAGGAGTTATAATCACTACTGCAAATGGATCTTCTTTAAAGTCAACAATGATGTCTTGCTTTTCATAATATATTTTTTTTTTCTAAGAGTTTCTATCAAAATTTATTACAACATACAGTCTAATTAATTTCTCTAATATTCTTAAAACAAATTAATGTAAGAAAAACTATTTTTTTTTAATAGTTAGCAGCTATTAAAAATTATTAAATAGAATATATTGAAAATTATATATTATAAGGATCTATTCTACATAATAGTATTTTTACTTTTTTCCAATTAAACTTTTAATCTATGGTAGGCTCATAGATCACATCACATAATAGAAAAAGGGGTTAGAACAATCATTTAATTCAGAACATTATATGCTTATAACAAGAATACCAAAATATGTTATAAATTAAGATTGCTATAAGTTAATAAAATATTACAAAAAAGATGAGGTAAAGTAATGCTCACTTCAATTAATCCTGAACCACTCCGTGGACCAAAGTTTTTAAGACGCCATTATTCGTGCCCATTTTGTACACAGCGGTATGTTGGGTTTATAGCACCATTAGCATAGTTTTTATTAAAATCATCATTTAATGATAAAACATATTAAATGAAATTTTGTAGATTCAATTATTCCCTTACCATTATTAAAATATTTTATAAAAGTATCTTATAGATTTTTTTTAAATGGTAAAAATCTTAGAGCTTCTGCAGTTTTCAATGTATAGGAATTACAACTATAAATCTTTATTGAAGCCAACAAACCATCCTAACAATATTTCAAAATAATTTTAAATATAGAAAATAAAGTAATCAATAGTCAATGTAAGGTATTAATCAACATTTTAAATTTAAGAATTTCAAAATTATTAACATTAAACTATAAAAGTATGTTGAACAAAGCTTTTTATCATTGATGTATGGAAATAAATTAAAAATTAAAAATTTTTTATTAACCTCTTAGAAATTACAGTGTATGTATGTTAAATGTTTAATATATTATGTAGGTACCTATTTACTGTAGAATTAAAAAATTCAATTTAAGCTAAAATGATATGTTTCATTAAGTAATAGATGGATATGAACCAAATAACACAAACTCAAATTATAAATTACTTTAGAATTAAACTAGAATAATTAAATTATATTTTATGCAGGCAGTTTAAGAAAAATCTACTATCTAATTATTATTTTTCCTGTTGAATTATTTGAACTTCTTATATTGATAACAATATTTAAAGAAGTGTTAATTAACATACTTAAAAAAATTATAATACTTTTTTAATATATTTTACTCATTAAAGTATTTTAATAATTATTAGTATTTTTCAAAGATACAAATGAATCAAAAATACTATTATATTAAATATTTTGAAAAAAGATTAATTAATTAAAGTAGTTTAATAATTTATTATGTTAAACATAATATAACATTTAGATTGGTGGTTTAAATAATTTAATAATTTAAAAGTACCAAAAAATTTTGCACTCTTACTTTTTCAAAACTATCAGTTTTTCTGGTCCAAGGCATGTTTAATTTTATTGTGCATAATATATATGCTGGACATTGAATGTTTTTGGAATTTCCTTTTATATTTTTTTCAGTTGGCACTTTATTAAAGCCACTGTTGTGACAAACTTTTTCCTAATAAATTTTAAATAATAAAAAATTTATGGCATAATAAATTATAATATCGGACTATTAACAAAATAATAATAATAGTAATAAACTAACTACTAACTATTAAATATATATATTTATAATATATATATTAATATATAATATATATTTAAAATATATCAAACAATTAAAACAAATAGTTATAATATTATAACAACAAAGTTCTTATTTACAACAACCAGACAAGTATTAACAATGCAACATTTCTAATTACAATTTAATATGTAGGTATATACTATATATAGTTAATATTAATATTAATATTTGTGTTGTAAGCGTTTACTTAAATATACCTAATATTTGTCCTAATCAATGTCTAATAGGTTAAAAGGAAATAATACTCCAAGAGTATATAAATTATGAAAATAATCAGGCATATAAGTATATGTGACCTTTATTGGTTTTGAAGATCGAATTAGTTTTACAAAAATGTATGCATCTAATCAGTCAATAATATGATTTTGAATAAAATAACAAATAGTGATACCTGAAAATCATATTATACTGCTAAGTATAATGTATTA
The DNA here is from genome assembly GCA_014851325.1 of Pentalonia nigronervosa. Taxonomy (NCBI): domain Eukaryota; kingdom Metazoa; phylum Arthropoda; class Insecta; order Hemiptera; family Aphididae; genus Pentalonia; species Pentalonia nigronervosa. Next base: position 30,497 of record JACXSJ010000432.1, on the reverse strand, counting down.
ATGTAACTAATATAAATTTATCATTTAGATAGATAGTAGGAACCTGTATGGCAGTATGCATACATATTGTAGGTAACTTACCATCAATATTGTAGTATAAAGAATGCTACTATATATACCTACTAAATATTAATTAGTAATAGGTTAGATACTTATAAACCAGTTGGATTACAATACTTTAATTAATAAAATTCATAACAGATACCGATTAATAATAATTTAATTTATTCAAACATTATTTGCTCTTATATTTCTAACACTTACGAATACAATATTTTTATTCCACTTGAATTAGAACTCCTAGATATCGACTGAGTTTTAGCTAATAGACCAAATTTCTCGACCCATTGTTTAATATTAATAATTGTTTTAAAATTACTACGAATCTTTACGCAGTTTAACTTATCTTCTATTAATTGGTTTAAAAATGAACTTGGAAGGAACATGGTGTATTAATTAAATATATACAATATACAAATACTATATTTCGTATAGTATTTAATTGATTAGTGATAAATGATATGCATATACCTATACTTAATTAGTTTTAAAGTAAGTAATTAAAGTTAAGAATAGTGGATTGAAGTGGTACAGTAGTATCCTATAAAATGTTAATCCACTTCTCTGATCATTCAAACTTTTAATTTAATAATATATTCTAGATAATGATCATCTATAGTTAGTCATTAGTCATTATTTATTACATAGATTAGTAAATTCCACAGATAAATTTTAATATTTAATCTCACATTATATAGGTACTTCAAAAAATTATAATTTTGTAACAAAATATTATGATATACAGACCAATTATTTTCAATACTTCAAAGAATTATTTATTTTATTAAAAATAAAACCATTACATAACATAACAAATAGCATAAAACGATAAAGTACTTTTATTATCAGACTGTAACATGATTTAACAATTTTTACAATAAAGAAATTATATTATCTGATATTGAGCACCTGACTAACATTATTTTTTAGTGCATTTTAATTTTTATCGATCTGTTTTTGTTTTACCTTATATTTATCTATTTCTAAGCTATGTCTAATCTTGTCAATGGCATTACTAATGAAAAATTTACTTTGAGTCTTCTTTTTTACCATCTTTTCTGGTATATACATATCAAATACTCTGTAGTATTTTAGTATATTATCTGTAAAAAAAATATAACAATTTGTTAACAATGATTATAGTTGTACTGTAATACCGTACCTAATAAAAACTATATTATCTTAAAATATTTTAATAATATTAAGCAATTTAAGTACTTATTTGTATTCTTTATAGAAAAAATGAATACTATTCACTATTTATAAAGATCTATTTATGATCCATGGGCTATGGAGTAACCGTATGGGCATTAACTTTTGATTTTGATACTTTAAACTTTTAAGTGTTCACTCTTTATAAAATAATATGTACAGTACCAAAAATAGTGTTTATGTACAATATAACAATATATGCTTTTGTGAAAAGATAAATATACACAGTGGTGTAATTTGGGCATAATGTCAGGAGTTGCAAAAATAACTCAGGATATGAACTGAGCAATAGGGATTTTGTCCTCCATACCCCCAACATTATAAAACCAAATGTTTCAATAAAATCATATTCTTATATTCTAAAAAATATTAAATAAAATATATATTATAAAATGCACTATGCATCTATACATAATTCTTCTTTCATAGGTACATATTGTTAAAAACTATGAATTTCAAATTTTTTTGCTAAAATAGGTACAAATATTATTTGTATTTAAATCACATGTATTTAATCTTTTATAATTAGAATACAAAATTCAGAATTTTAAAATTTTAACTGTCTTATTATTATTCTCTATTTTAATGTATTTATTGGTTTAATAACAGTGGTAATAAATTAATACTTTTGTGACCCCAGTATTATAATAAGGATTGCAAGTGAAACCCCACAATTATGCCACTGAATGTACAAATAAAAATATAACATATACTTATCTAATTTACTTTAAATACTAATTAGTATCACATAAATAATATAATTTTTAATAGTAATATAATCATAGCATTTTTGTTTTAATTTGTATTTTGCATATTAATCGAAGAAATCGCTTATCCATGGTTGCTATGCCATCCTATTCTTATTCTGTAGATAATCAAAAGTTTACTGTATATAATTTAGATAGAGTATGAAGTACTTAATGTTACATTTAGAAACATTTAAAGATATAAAAATGAAGACTGAATGGTATAATAATGAAGAAATTTTTCAATTTTCTCAATAGATACTTGGTAATTAGGAACATCTATAAAAAATAATTGTTACAATCAATTCCTTAAGAGAACATTACATTACTCTCATGCATTAACTCTCTCTGTATACATAGCAAATCTATTGAATATCGAGATTGTAGAGAAGAATATATGATTGAAAGTTTTTTTTTTTACATTTTTGTTTTAAAATAAGTTATAAGTACTTAAATAATTCATTTTTTGAAATAACTAAATTTAATATACCTTAAAATTAAAAAATAAAAAAACTCTTTACTCAAGCACAGATTAAAATTTTTCTCGACAAATTGAATAATAAATACACCCACACTAATATAAACTATAAATTAACTGCAGAAAGAATCTCATTCATATATTTTCTATGTTACACTTGTATTAGACAGAGACAACATATTTGAATATGACATCTTCTTTAAAACAATCAAGCCTATGACACTATGATTTGGCCAAATCAGGCGATTGTGGCCTTAAACACAGGACAGTAAATGTTTCTGTAACTTGAGTAAACAAACATATAAGTATATAATCTCAGGTTAGCACATGGACTCGTTTCCATATTTCTCAAAGATTCAGATCACGGGTTAATTTCTATATTGTTCTATGATAATAATGAAACTTTATTAATATCATCTGAAAATTTTAGAAAATCATTTGTTTTTATTATTAATCTATACCAAGCTACAATAAATTGACAAAAAATTTCTGGAGTTGTACCATTATACTAAAATGTTCATATTTAATATTCACCAAATACATTCAATAATCTGACACAACCCAGTTTCAAAATTATTTTGAATGATCGATTGTATAACAAATAATATATTGCTAGATCGGATAGCAAATGTATAGTTAAAATAGATCTTTAAATAAAAAATATTTTATATTGACCTCATGTGTTCGATATCATTATTTGATAATTATAAACCAAATTGTGTAAGAAAAATAGGTAGGTCATATAAAATATGACTTTATATAAAAGCTTGGAAGGTAATTTATTTAAGTTAGGGAATGACCAATAGAACTGGCTACATAAATGAAACAACAAATGCAAATGTAGTGTCCCCTTAATTAAAAGCTATTATAATTAAACATTATACATAAATAATAAATTATATATGTCTGTAATACTAATTGTTATTGAATTAAAGTTATTCATTATGCATTAAGTAATAATTTATATAATAATTATTGTTATATTGTACAATATGTTATTATGAATAAGATAAATTAAAAATAGCAATATGCCTACTGAAAGTTGAAAGTATTTAAAAAATTTAACTTAAAAAATCTCCATATTTTAATTTGTGAATGTTCAGTTAAACAGTAATTATTTTTAGCAGATAAATATAAAAAAAAATTGTATTTAGATATAAACAGCAATACATATAATATAAAGTATGTAAGATTATAGGCACTGAATGTAATAATAAATAACTTAAATAAAAAGCGTGTTTTCAGTTCTTTACTTGAAAATTAGTTTTATTATGAAGGATTTGATGTTTATAAATTTAAATACAATAAAATTGTACACAAAAGTTAAGTGGTTGATATGTATTATTTAATATAATTTTTATACAGAGAAAAAAAATATTTATTTAAATTTAATTTGAGCTATCTTTAATTAAAATTTGGTAGCTTGTTTCATCCAGATTTATAAGGAAAAACTAACTTTAAACTTGTTTGTTACAATTGTAAATTTCAAAAATTAAATCAATTTTAAGAAATAGGCAACCTAAAACAACTTTTGGAACAATATTTATCTAATAAATCATTGATTATTTTTCAATATTAAAAATAAAATAAAATGTGATTAAAAAATATTTATTTAATTTAAGTTGTAGATATTGGTGTTTATGTTCAAAATGAAGTTATAATAAATTATATAACATGTTTTTTTTAATTTATTAAAAAATAGTTGTTGAATCTTAAGGTATAGATAATGATAACAAAAACTAGTTATTGTATGAGGTTACATCAACTAAATGAGTTGGTATGTAGTAGTAATTTTATAAATTTCAATTATTGCCTAAAATATCATCATATAATAATAGTAGTAAAATCTATAATGTAAATGTTAAAACCCATATGAAAAATGACCTGAAATATTTTAACTGAATGTATTAGAAATTTCTACTAAGACTGGTTATCTTGGATAATATTTAAATAACAGTTTTATATTTAACTAATATGGAAAAGACACAAGTTCATCACTATCAGTTCTAAATGTATGTAAAACTAATGAAATTGTAGACTTTGAATGTTTTTATAATCAATTAAATGATTTTAAAACCTTGTTAGAAATTTTAATCATTTATTAGTGAAAAAATAAATATAATTATCCAACATGAATGAATTACTTAATTTTTTGGAGGCGTTTATTGTTCACTATGTCTAATTTTCCTACACAAGTTTTAAACAAAAAATTAATTATTATATACTTGATATATACACACCCATTAATTTTTTATCAATTTTAATTCGATCAGCTAAAACTTGTGATGTGTACATTTGTTTATCTTTATAATGATCAGCTATACATTCAGTAATTTGTGTAAGTGTATACCGTCCTGGAGGAACATTTTCTGGTTCTTGAAACGTGAATGCCATATTAAATTCTTGTGTTCGATTTTGTGGTAACTTGGTTTTTGATTGGGAGTATACTTCAGGCAACTATAAAATAAAATGTATCGATTATTACACATTTTACTTAGGTAATTGATATTAAAAATTAACGAGAACAATAATATACTTACATCACCTTTGGATGTAACGTAAACATTTTGTAAATTTTTTTCAAGAGCTGAATTTTTATTCACAAGCTCTTCTTTCATTTGTGGATCATCTGAAATCAATCCAAAAATAATATCAACCATGTGCACAAATAATATTGCGATTACAATAAATTATTACTTTTGAGAAGGTGTTTCAGCCGCTCAGCGTCTACTTTGTGCAATGGCGCTGGTATAGGTTTGTCTTTGTTTATTACTCGTTCTGTCCGTTCGACTACATTAAACCTTCGGATACGCTTTGTAAAATGAGATCCAGCTACTCCCATAATAGGTAATTCAAATAATTGTTAACTATAACGTTTAAGAATAAAACGGATTAAGTGAAAAACATGATACAAAAATTATTTCGCAGAATAGAAAATGCATACTGTTCTTTTTTGACACACACCTACAGTTGTAGTAAACTTGAATCTTTTTAAGCTATATCACAGAGTGTTATAAGACATTGCTACAATAATATTCCAACTTCCAACTAAGCCTTTCCTGCTTTTGAAATTTAAATTTATTTTAATAGTTTGATACGTAACCTTAAACTGGCATTGATTGATGATGATAATGACGTTATCAGTGAGCGAATGGTCGTTGCACGGGTTAATCTAATACCACGGTATAAAAGATAATAAACCATCTGTGCTGTGCACGATGTAGATAAAATCTGTAGACAATAATTATTAAAACCAAGCAACGGTCGTTAAATGGCGTTGATTACTCGAATAGTTTCCAAATCCCTGTACCGTGACACCACGATGTAGATAAATTAACATTTTTCAAAGTTATTTATAAATTTATCTATTTCGTGCCCTGCACACAAGTGTTTCTTGCACATCATTTTGGAATCCACAACCGGCAATTTAGTAAAGTAATTCAAAAATCAAACAAATATACTTATTTATCAACTATTATTATTTACAATGTTTATGTACATTTAAATCAATGATTCCTATACCTACTAATGTCTTCATGGGTATTATTTTGAATCGTGATCGAAGGTCGAAGCGATAGTTCAATTATACGTTTATTCGGTGTTGGGATGTAACTTATGCAATGAAATCACTTTTTACATGATTTGATGGTAATTTAATAGCATATTGTTATTAGTAATTTATTCGTTATTTAAGTTACTTTTATTTAGTAAAATTACTAAATTACATAAATCTATTTTATGACATGGGCTCTATGTGTGTAACTTACACAAATGATATGGGTATAATAACTACAATGGTTTTGTAGATAATCTATTTATAGAAATCAATATCTAATGTGTATCAATTAACCTACATGGAATAAGAAAAAAATCGTTTCAAATAAATAGTAAGCGAAACAAAAAAACAACCCGTACGATAAGTTGCATAGTAGTTAAGTTTCAGGCGCAAGCCGTTGCGTGACACGGAAATTAAACAGGTGTCTTGTAGGTAGACAATTTACAATTTGATTCTATAACGAAGTGCCAGTGGCGCACTCAGGGGAGAGGGGTTCGGGGCTAAAGTTCCCCTATTTTTTTTTACATAACCTAGTTAAATTATTGTTTTACTGATAACTGTGTATTTGTGTGCGAGGGAAAGTAGAACATTTTGTAAGCTCTTCAAAAAAAAAAAATAAATCCTGAGTGTTCGTTAGCAAAGTACACTTTCACAGTGATGCGTGATATTTACACATAAATTTAACAAAACAATTATGTTATCACACGGGATTATTATTTGAATGATTAGGTATTAGATTAGATATTGCAAATGATAAATTATTCAATAGTCCCAGAGTCTCTGTAGTGTCGTCATCTTAAAGGACGCGATAAGTATGTGTATATTTAATGGTGCTCAGGTTCAATGATCAATTCAGATGCACATAAACGTTTTCTGAAAGTGGTTAGTAGCTCAATCACAAAATGCTAGATCATTTATATAATTCTCAAATAAATGTGTATATAAGTAACACATCTAGTCATTTAATAATGTTATAATAATATATAAATGTACCAAAAATAAAAAAAAAATACGTTTTTAGTACTACTATTAAAAAAGGTTACATCATAATTTAAATTGTTTTGTTTCTGGAATTAAATGGAAACAAAATATCCAGAACTTAAGACGCTTTCTAAAATTATATTTTTTGTTAAATGAATAATAAATATAAAATCACAATGTAAAGTATAGGTACCTAAAAAAAATAATTATTCATTTAATCAAGAGTTTTTAAGAAATTAAAGAATTTGTCTTGGTCGATTGGATAACTTTGGTGACGTCAGCGTAACGATGACGTTATAAATTAAGATAAACAATTTTTAAATATTATAAATAGGTACAATACATTCAAATAGCCAACATTGTATATCAACGATTTGAAAAAAAAACTTTCAATTTACGAAACAATTTTGATACAATTAATAATTATTGTAATTAAGCAAATCAAAGGGGTTGTATACCCCTTATAATTAAATACATTATAATACGTAATTCTACACATTGTAATATAAGTAATAACATGTGCAACAACAATTGAGAATCTGTTTTAGTTAAGCTGAATCCAGATGTTCGGAGTGCTTCGAGGTCGTAAACTTCAAAATCGTTATAATAGTTACCGATGATACCAATTTGGTAATAATACCTATAAATGAATGATTTATAAATCAGAGCATGCGAACTTACTCGACAGGTGTTTGAATCGTGTTTCCCCAAAATGTACATTATGTATTCGCACTAGATGCGTTTCGGGTTCCAGATGTCATTTACACTAACAATGATTTAAGTATGAAAGTTACACGCAATAATGCTGAAATGTGCGCTTGGAGGTGTTTGAAATAAAAAATGAACAATCACATCGCGGTAAAGTATAGTATTAATATAGTATTAATGTTATGGCCGCAGTTGTTATCTATGATTATATAATTTACAGACCATATGTATTCCAAACGTCTAAAATATTTACCAAGTTTATTAAAAGATTTGGTAGAAACATTAAATTTTGTTTTAAATTGTGATATTCTTAAATAAAAAAAATGACTTGTTTACAAATAATATGAAATTGTTATTGCAGCATGTAAAAAAATATATAGAATGCTAATGTAATAAATTATCGTGATGAGTACTTAGATGATGCTAATTTATTTTAAACTTTTTTACTTAAATACATATTATATAAGTAATAAATAATAATATATATTTTACATTAAAAAATATATAGATTTTTAAGAAATTATAAATTTTTCAGTTTTTAATGCAACAGCCTTACGACAAAAGAGTGCAGCTTTGTTTTGTATTTTATCATAAGTGTGTAGTTTTTGTATTCGATGGAGTTGTCATGATGATCCTTAAATATCCCCGAGCGTGAGAGTTGTTTAATATAAAAACGTTATACATTTTAGCTATACTCGTCATTGACCATTACCGCGATCTTGAAATACCTCAATGACCTATTACAATTGTGCATTGATCCACCTTGCAAACACGTGTTGATTCATTAATTGTTGATGTAAATATCCTTGAATAATGACTAAGTCCAAAATGAATAGTTTTTTCGAGAGTATCATTATAACTTTATCAAATACAATTAATAATAATATGTGTAAGTGCAATAATTGTTAATTATTTCTAATTATGTTTTTTAAATTCGTATTAGTTACATTACTAATTTTGTTATGTAATAAAATATTTACTAGTGATAGAAAAATTGTAATTTTAGTAAAAATGGGAATTGGTCGATATTATGTTTGGTGGAAACGGTTATTAATGGATAAAGGGAAAGGTACACTTTTGGTGACAAAGTGTATTTCGCCCATAATTAGCCCTAATTTTGAGCATTTTTGCCATTAAAACTTTATATTGTAGTATACAAGACCTAATTAAATCTGCTTCAAGTGACAAAATGTGTAATTTCTTATCCTCTAAAATGTCAAAAGTTGCAGGAAAACACGGTTAAAATACAAATGTAGTGATATAATATAAATAAAATTAATACATCTACGTAGAATTAAAATGTTTAATAATGTTTTTTTATAATTTAGATAACTAGTAATTTGAAATAAAAAAAAATTTTAATCTATTTAAAAAAGTGATGGTCAAATTTATGGGATAAATACGATTGGGGGGCACATTTACACGATATATATTTTTTATTAAACGTTTTCTTGATCTGATTTTTGTATATTTTTGCCACAAAATGTTTCAAGTTTTGTATTAATTTTTTTAAATTCTGATCTTTTCTATTTATTTTGTTTATTTTCCAGTAATTAAAACATGATTTACAGATCAGACGATCAAGTATTTATTAAATTAGATTTCACAAGACTTTAGATTACTAGTTATAGTTTTGTACCCAAACGTGTTACGTCCCAAATTTATAATCACACTGTAGATACCGCAGAATCGCATATATTATACCTACTCGTGGTTAATAAACCAAGCCGCATAATATATATTATTTTTTTTTTATCCGACACCCGAACCTCGATCGTTCTAGTATCATGTTCCAATACTGTGGTACAGTTATCTGAATCGAAACTGAATAATGTATATTTTTCAAAGTAGGCTTCGGCACGCGGTAGAAAGACAAACGACAAACAATTTGGCGATACGATCGTATTATATAGGTAAGTTATGCACTGATGCAGTGATGCAGGTACATGTCAGTGCATCGATACGGATGCGTTTTGCTCCTTGTGAGGTCCCTGCGTTTCACGTGATCTACAGTAAAAAAAATAAAAGAGACACCGAAAACAATGCGCTTACGGTTATTATTATAAATAATATAGTTCCCGCTATTATGTCATATTAAATTATTAAGTTTTGAGTTTTATGTAAAAAAAAATTCAACAATTGAAGAATTATTCTCGAAATAAAACCGCAACTGTTGCTAGATATAATAATCGACTGCTTATTACTGCACATTATATTTTGGCCAAAGCGTGCAGCGTACCTCGTATTTTAAGAATATAATATTTGTACCTACAGCCAAGCTGTTTTTTTACACATAATTTTAGCGTGTGCCTCTAAATGAACGGACGCAATCATTGCAGGATGTAAAATTACACACACGCGTTCCTATATTTATTTTATTTAATTTCATATACATATGAATACCGGGCGCCTCTGAGAAAACTCGTGTGGGGGCCCAGGAGTTCGAAATTGCATTTATTATTTATTCCATCAAATAATATTTTACAATAATTGTAAAGTAATGCATTATTACATAATGCATTTAATAAAAAAAATACTTGATAATAATCCTGCAATAGGCTTGTGTTTGGAGTAGATGAGTTCAAATGTAAATAGTTTAAACATAGGTAATATGTTTAACACAATTTTCTAAAATACTTATGAAGAATTATAAAGGTTTTTAGTACAAATTAAAATTGGATTATTGATTAGTATTGTTCATAATCCATTATACATTACACTATACTAAATATTATCAAAGTTTAACTTTTTTATATAATCTATTAAAATTTTCTTATTTTTAAATTTGTTTAAATCAATATTTAATTGTCTACAGAGATAAATAACTAAATGTATTGTATTTATTTTTTCCAAAATGTTTATTAACTTTTAAAACATTTAAATTACTAAGATTTTTAAAACGCGTATTGTATTCATACTGTGTCATAAATGGATTAACATTTACCTCTAAAAAATTATGTAAAATGACATTTTTATAGTAAATATATTTTAAATTAAGAACAATAAACGGAGTATATAAATTGTTTGTTGGATAAGACATCTTAAGTATTATTTTAATGAAAGTGCTTATTGTAACCGTCAAGTTAGTCAAATGTGTGTTATATGTTCCTCCTCGGTCTGCAGTACTATAACTGATTATATAGTCTAGATTAAGCAAAAGAGTACACTATTTTTAAATGATATGAACTTAGTATATTATATTTATTAATGTTTTAAGCATATTGTATTTGATAGGTGCATGATTAAATTTAAAATATTATTTACATTGTAAAAATACAATATTATAGAGATAGATTAAAACAATAATAATGAAAATGTTTAAATGTGGCCATAGGCAAAATTTGGGGGCTTAGGGGGTCTTAGCCTCCCCAAATATCAAAATATCTTAAAACTTATAAAACCACCAAAACAGACAGCTTTTTAGTTGTGTGGGATTGAAGTCCTACAACTCACATTGATGTTAAAAATGTTAGTTCTCCCCCCTGAAATTTTAATGGATTTCCGCCTATGAACATGGTTTACAGTAATTGCAGGTTACGATATGCTTGGTTTGTGATTACTACCCCCATAAAGTACAATTCGTCGAGAGATTCTAATAGCCATTGCAAAATGTATTAATATAAAGCATACATGGTATATACACGAACAGTCTCTCCGAATACCGCCATCTCTACATCAGGGTGAAACAACAAAATAATTGAATACCTACGCATTTTGTATTTTTTTTTTCTCTAAATTTAATTTACAATATTTTCATACGCGACGACGGATGTAACACCCGTCACGACGACGAGGGATCAAAATCAACCGTATTTCTTCAAATAAATCATCGATGTCATTGTTATTGTATTGGACGCCGCGTGTGTTAAAGAGCTAACAGAACAATATAATATTAGATATTATGATACGCGTATACAATACATGTGTGTTGTGTATGTATATATTTATAGTACACGTATTATTATAAACGAATATTTTAATATTACTCTCGAAGATCCCTCGTCACAATAATAACTCGCGATTATACCGTGTAGCTATGGAAAGGTATATATATATATATAATATAATATTTATTTATACTATACATAGGTATAGAAGTGTATAATATTAAACACGTATATAATATGCATATATATATATATATATATATATATATATATATATATATATAT
>JACXSJ010000432.1:0-18484 GCA_014851325.1 Pentalonia nigronervosa | reverse complement strand
GAAAAATGTATAAACGAACACGAGTTTTGAACGGCGGACGGCGCATCAAATAGGTATGCATTACCTGCAGCAGGTACTATTATTACATATTTATACATATACTGTTATATGCGTATATATTATTATGTATATGTTTATATTATAAATAGTTAGTATGAAGTCGACGTTAATAATAACACATATTATTATTATTATTATATTCACCAATAATATTATAATAATATGTATATATAGCATTTACTTTTACCCCCGAAACATATGTGAATATAATACGATCGCATGTCTTATAGCTGTCGATCGAATATTTATTATGATTATATTATAATATTATCATTATTTATAGTTTGGTATTAGTGTTCCGTACACGTTATAATATTAATATTAAATAAATATTATATTTCGTTTGTTTAAATTTTGTGTATAATACGCATTAATAAGTCAAATTTGGTAAAAGCTATTTAATGATTTTGGATTTAAAATGTCTTCATGTCAATATGTATATGAAAATTATGTAAAGTATTTATAACTTAAAACAGCACTTGCGCTGAAGATATGGCTTTGGGGTTACCGACCTACTGATTAATATTGCACTACTAAAAAATCATTGTCTTTATTCAAATCTTTCTTATTTCGTTTATTATCTATTCATATTTAACAGAATAATCTCGTGAAATCGATAGTAAAATTTATTTATAAAATAAGACGTTTTGAATGTTTAATACATAACAATTAATCAAAGAAATAGATAACTTGAGTTTATCTATGATGGGCCAGCCGTATAATGTAAAATACCTGACATAATATTTGACCATCATACCAATGATGTTGATATTGTATAAATACAATTTCAGACGTTGAAATATAGACTTAAACATGAGCGAGATTATTGTCATTATGTTAACATGTTCACCTTTTAAATCATTATTCGAACCTTCGCTATTTTTAATCGATTAATCATATTATCAAGACTTAGGATCATATTACGTTTAAAACTCTATTTAGACGTTTTTCGCTAATGGACGTGAATCGTGCCGTTTAAGCTGCTTAATAATAAATTGTTATTTGTTCAATTGGTCTGCATGTGTCTAGAACGTACGAAACAATATAATATAATACAAAAACGATCGTTTTATGTAGACGGTGAAAAATCCACGGTACAAAAAAAAAAAAAAATTAAAAAGAGTAATTTGTAATCTAATACCTTTTCGTCTAATGCGAACGTTAGCCGGCCACACATCATTACTAACCTATATCTCAAGTTTTTTTTCAAGGTTAATATTCTCGTATAAAGTTCCTCCTCGTTAGACGGTAGCCAAGTATTATTTTACAATAAAGACTTACCACCCATTGCACATCGCATATAGTCCGTCCCGTCGTCGTCTACGTTTCAAAGTGTGCAAAATATATATATATATATAAACGATCATCCTACACATTATATAATGTATTAAATAATTTGGTACATAGGTTTGCGATATTCAATTAGAAAGTGATATTAATTTTAAATGTCATAATGAAGAAATAAATCAAATACGTCGTGTCGTCTCTACTCGCTACACTCATTATAATTTTTAGAAAAAACATCGATAGTTATTGAAAAAAAAATGAAAATTCTATCAAAATATTATATTATAATCTGTGAAAATGGTCTTTATTGAATTTATATTATATAGTTTTAACTTTCTTTTTACTATATCAAACTATATAGATAGAACATTATCATAAAAATATTAAAATATAATAACTCATAAACTCACACTCTAATGGACTACATCATAACAGAATTCAATACCAGCTATAGTGATTATATATTTCTTAAGAACTAATGTATTAACAAATGAAAGAAAAATATTTAGTAGTCGTGTAATAAAAACGGAATTAAAAAATTACTGATGAATACATCATCTCTAATATTATCAAAAAATATATTTTATAATTAAAAAAAATATATATAATCGTTTATCAGCTAACGAAATAATGTAGAGTTAACATGGCTGCGTTTAAAAAAAAAATCATACATTATACAATTTTTTCGTTCATCATTATTTAAAATTAAAACGTTGCACAATTTTTGCGTTTATCGTTTATCGTTTAATTGTCTTTTAAAAATAATACCTAATGCGGGGAATGGCTCAGACACGGAATATAATAAATTCTTAAATTGATTGGTTTGATAAATAAATAAATCGCACGGAATAAATATTTATATGAAACCAATATTATAACTTTTAAGTAAATCGATATTAAATTATTTTGTTTTGCGTTATTTTTCATTGTTTTATATTATATTACGTTTTGCGTTATGTTTGGTTTAATGATATATTATATATTTTGTTAATCGTCATGTTTTATTTTGTAGTATTTAATTAATTTTGTTTATGGTTTTCCGTTTTAATTACGTTTACAAATTTCAATCGTTTTTTTTTTTTTTTTTGTCATAGTTAAAGTTATTTTAATGTTTGCAAGTCCTGAGGGGCACCTATAATAACTTTATAAATAGTAATAAATTAATTATAAAATATATATTAATATTATGCATAATGTCGTTCAGCCAAATACGTCTGATATACCATAAAATCACGATGAGAATTATTTTGAAAATACGATTTACACGGATACATTTTTTTTTTTTGAATTTGCCATCGTCAGCAGGTGAGTACAACAGTATATTATCACGCGCGTATTATACTTTTAGAGTATACACAATCGATATACTATTATATACTTGTCAATTGCCGATATAATTTGATGTTTGCACTCTGGGTGGAAAATAATCCAATTCGAAAATGAATCGAACGCGCCGCCGTCGTCGATTTGTGGCTAACAACGACTGTAGGCTACGTAATTCTTTTTTTCGCATCGTACTGGCACGTTTGCATTGACACTGCAGCTGCAGCAGTGGGGAAGCGTTCCAATCTTCCGGCAAAACGGCGTCCAGACAAATAGGTATAGTCGTGAAATTTCAGGCGCACGTTTAATATAGCACGGCGAACCTGTAACGATATTATTATACAACACTTGTGTTCGGCCGCCGCCGAGATCATCATTTGGGTGTAATAATAATAATAATAATAATAACAGTGGTGACGATCGAGATAAACGACGAACACGCCGGCACAGCCTTCGCGACGACGACGACGACGATGATGATAATAATAATAATAATAATATAATATAGGTTATAATTACACACACGTTTTCGATCTAATTTTCTCGACACCGCGACGGCGAACGCGTCGTAGGCGTCGCCGGCGGAAGAAAAGGTTTAGGTAGGTACCACGGTAATAATATTATATATGTACATAGTTCCGTGTACGGTGGCGACGATAATAATAATAATAAAAATCCAAAGCTGCGATACGAAGTGAACAAACAGGATATGCTTCCACCCGTTTTCGTCACGCCTACAGCGGTTGCACCCCCCCCCCACCCCACCACCAAAAAAAAAAAAAAATAAAAAACACCCGTACCTAGGTATTATGTTTTATATCTGTATACCACAGACCTTACCGATAACAATATATATAGGTTGCAGCTCATTACGCGTGTTCCGTTTTTTAACGATTTAATCACTTCATCATCGGAATCCCGCGGTTCCCGGTGTTCGAGGACTTTCGTCCGGAAACACTGCCGCAGCATCATCGTGCAGAAGTTTGCAGGCCACGTACGGTCCATCAACACTCGCGATGTTATATATTTAACATGTTTTCAGATGGACATAAAAAAGTAATTATACGTGGCAAAAAACGACTGAAATTTGTAAACACAATTAAAACGGAAAACGGTAAACAAAAATAATTAAATAACACATTTAGTTTTTGCAAATTATAAATAATGTAAAACAAAATTTTTTTCTAATGCAAACCTTGGTTTTCAGGGTTTGACGATTGAAACAGAACTGATTTCTTGGTTTTTTCAAAAATTGTAC
Source organism: Pentalonia nigronervosa (assembly GCA_014851325.1). Classification (NCBI taxonomy): domain Eukaryota; kingdom Metazoa; phylum Arthropoda; class Insecta; order Hemiptera; family Aphididae; genus Pentalonia; species Pentalonia nigronervosa. The sequence continues at coordinate 14,556 of JACXSJ010000432.1, read as the reverse complement.
ATCAGACGTTCTTATATTATAATATACTATCGTAGATATTTGTTTATAAGTATTTAAGTATCGAAATATTTTGGTAAGCTTGTATAGTTTGTATCACATCGCAGTTAGTTAGTAGTGTGTATTTTTCTTTATAGGAGAAAGGATAGGCTAATAATCTGATTTTAAGAGAAGGTTTAATAAAGGGGTATATGTATAACATTTTAGAATTTTATACCAACCTTCAGTATGAATTACTATATTTTGTAACAAAGTTACGAAATACGTTCGCAAGATAATGAAAGCATTTTAAAATTTTCCTGAAATTTCCTCGGGAAGGGTTACAGTACTCTGTTCATGTGGCTCCGACACAGTCACATCGTCTAATCTAAATAAGTATTTTATTTTATTTACGGATATTAAATTAATATTGAAAACAAATGCATAACGAAGTACTATGTACACTTTCTAAATATTATAATGATTATATACACAAGATAACACAATAATTGGTAAGAATAGGAGAATTATAAGTTTATAACGCATCGCAGTAAAATATAGTTTATTTCAGTTTGTATCCGAATTCGATATTCGAAATAATACAAATAAACCTACACAGTTAAAAACAGTTTTTATAAACAGTTCTTATCTAAGGTTCGTAGGGTAGAGACGTAAATTGATTTCGGATCTCCCTTATTTTATGTTCTATGGTGTCATGTAGTGAGTGTAAATTTAGTGTATTTCCAAGTAAAAAAATCTCATGTTTTATTTTCCGGAAATATTGTCACATTAAATTTTTGCATGTTAAACCAAAATTTGGATTCTTAAAAGGGAAATCAACGGCTGATGCTCACTTTCATGTAAATAAATACATACATGAAAAGTTAGATCAAGGCAATAAAATGATGGGTAGTTTTTTAGACATTAAAAAGGCGTTTGACGAACTTCTACTGAACAAATTAAATTATGCTGGCATACGTGTTATTGCTAATAACTTAATAAGTTCGTATCTTAACGACAGATATCAAATAGTTAAAATAAACGGTAGTTTGAGTCAGTCATTATTAATAAATCAAGGAGTACCGCAGGAAACAGTACTCGGTCCTCTATTTTTTATTATGCATATAAATGGACTATTTAATATTGATATAGATGCTGAAATATTTTGTATTGCGGATGAAACAGTGATATTACTTCATGATAAAAATGTTGAAAACTTATACATTTAAGCTATTAAAATATTATTTGCAATTAAATCATGGTTCGACAATAATCTACTTGAACTGAATTTAAATAAAACCAAACATGTCATTTTTAATATACAACATATTAACATTGATTGTAATTTAAAATATATTGATCATTCTCTATTATGTTTAGCGACTAATAATTTCAATTGCACGTGTATTGTTATAGAAAAAGTAAATTATATAAAATATTTAGGGTTATGTATTGATTCCAATTTAAAATAGAATTATCATATAGACTAATTAATACAACAAACACGTAAATTCTTTTATATTTGTCGAAACCTGAGAGAAGTACTTATGAATAAACAATAAAGAATAATATATTATATATATTTCTCTTGTACAGTCAATTATCTCCTATGGTGTAGAAATTTGGGATGCATTTATGATAACCATCTAAGCAATCTAAAAATAGCACTTAATAAATTAATTAGATTTATATTAAGGTTACCTAGTTGTACTAATACGATTTTCATTTATAATGAGCTAAAAATATTTAATATTGATAGATTATTTAAATGAGTTTGTTACTGTTAATATATAAACATAAAAATATAATTTTAATATGTAATCATAACTTAAGTACTATTTAGATATAAGAAAAATATTAATGTAATTATGCTTAAATGTCAAAAGTCGTTTGGTCTTAAAAGTTCGTTTAATACAGCTATTAAGAGATATGTATTGATATAAAAATTAATACTAACCTTTTTAGAAATTATGATCACTATAAGCATAGTATACTTAAGTCAATTTAATTGTACACGTTATTTAATTAGTTTGTATTTGCTAGCTTTTCTATCTTATGCCGTTCTTAAAATTCACTATTCATTCAAATCTTTAATTTTTTAATCATTAAATCATATAAAATATTTATCAATGTACATACAACCTAATATTATGAACTACACCTCCAACACAAGTTCGACTTAAAGGAGGTGTGCAGAATTATACCTTATTATTATTTATATATATATATATAATATGTGATCGTAATGTCTCTGCAATATAAATATAACTATAACTATAATTATATGTATCTATACTATAAACCTACACTTAAATAATTCGTGTAATGTATTATAATATACGAAAAATATCTATAGCAACGAACAAGATATCGTGATGCGCCTACACCATGAATCGCATGTCTGGACTGCAGTTATTATTATTTTTTATTGTGCGGTGGTGATGCACCGCAGCGGGGAGAACGATTTATCGTTTACGATATTCAACAACGCGCAATGATATTATTTTTGGCGAAGACGATATTGTTATTACCTACGACGTTTGCAGACTTCCAATTTGTTTTCGATTGGATTCGGCTTGTGCAAACACCATTATTATTATTATTATTATGCGGCACCGTCCGCCGGGCCTTAGGCCCGTAATGTCGCCGGCAACGGCAAGAGGATAATTTTCTTACCTGCTATATATCGTCATAATATATTATTATACATTAACCACTGTTTGTTTTACGTGAAGATGGAAAACCAATATAACCCAATTTTATAGGTAATAATAATAACAATAATGACGATAATGTCGAGGTCTTGCAGATGAATTATTGTACTTAAATGGGGTTTTTTTTTTTGTGGGGTGCCTTACCCCCATAGGGCGGAGAGAATAATGCTGCCGGTCGATAAACGGATCCGATTAAGTTATTATATATATTATTATTATTACTATTATTTTCAATTTTTAATTTCATTTTTTTTTTTTTTTTTTAGCGGGTTTTTGTTTTCGATAGTTTCGAGTGTGTTCGCGTACACTGTGCACACGCGCGTGGTTTTTAAATATTGACGTGACCGTTATACGTTATGTATGTATAATAATATACACTGTCGGTCAATAATATTATAATGCAAACACCGCCGCAGCGTTTTCGCGGCGCGCTCACTTCAGTATAATATTATAATAATAATATGCGCGCGTAACATATAAGAGGGTCGTTAAAAATAATAACCGAAGCGTTATCGAGATCCCTTGTTTTTACCTCCCCGTCTAAGTACCTTTCATTTTTTTTTTTTTTTTACGATTGTTTTCCGAATCTCTAGTGGGCCGTCACGCGTGGACACGGCTAATCGTCCGGCGCGGCGTGTACCCGTTTTCACGTCGCTCAACATCCGATGAACAATAAAAAACTGTTTTCCGTATGGACGACGACGTGTAAACATATACTCGTATATTATATTTATCGGACCCTTTTGTTTTAATAATAATAAATTAATATTTAAAAAAACCCTATATTATATATTGTGATATTGCGTACGCGCGTATTGTTACAATATAATAATAATAATAATAATAATAATAATGCGCGGGTTACATTTTTTTCTTACGGTTTTTTCGTTCGGTTTTTTGGGGGTGTGCCGCATGCGTGATGGTCATAGGAAAAAGAAGCCACCCAACGTTGTCTCGGCACCATTAAGTATAAAAATATATAATAATGTGCGACCAACAGAGACTATATTACGTTACTGAAAGCGAATTTACCTCAAACGAAATCTCCCTCGGGGTCGTAACGAGTCGTGTTAACGGCTAGACGTCAAGGCCGAATAGACAATAATGCTTAATCAGCCGTGTGATTTTCGTCGGCGGTCGTGCCGCAGGTAAATGTTAACGAAACGTAAACAAATATGATTTTTTAACAGGACAAAAAAAAAAGAAAGAATATATGTTCTCATACTGTTTATCATATTATATATTATTATTATTAGGTAGGTGTCTACAAAGGCTTATGTACGCTGCACTCACGACTATTGAAATACGATGTATTTATTTATTTTAAGACCATAATGCTTTATTTTTCTGTAGAGCGATGTAACGGATATGGTTTTAACAATACCTATATTAATTACCCATATAATATATTATATACATAATTGAAATATTTAAAAGTGTTTAATGTTATTTATTGGTCGACAAAAACGTGTGCACTTATCATATATAAACTGCAACTTTACGAAATACTATTAAAGCACATTATATTTTATTTACTTAATAATGTTACGGCGACAACTGTCCAGCCGAAGAAACAATAACAATTTTTTATAATATAAAAATAATAAATAACAATGCAATTTAAATATTCAACAATAACATCACGTTTTCGTAACATATAAAATATCAAAAATAAAATGCAGAAACAATGGGCAGATGAAAATTTGACGTTTCTATTAAATACCAAAAAAGATACGGGTCCTCAATTTCAAGCTGCAATAAACGGATAAATGGAGAATCGGACAAATAATTAGAGAAAGATTATATTATTATGATATTATACCTTTATTATTGGTAAGTGTTATTTAATAAATATCAAGAGTATAGGTCTGATTCACGTTGTTGTATAAATAAAAGTCAAAACTATAACAACAGATAAATAATTATAATATGCATTATAGAAATAATCGTGAGCCACTTAAAAAAAAAATAATAATAATATTTTACTATCAGATTATGATGCTATTACGTTTTTACCATGGCATTCTAGCATATCATACCAAAACAATATTTTATTAAGTGTAATAGAGATGTATATCATAGTCGATAATAGTTCAATTAGGTAGGTATACCAAAATTAATATAAAACTAAATTTAAGGGTAATATGAAATAATTTAGGTAACATCGAGGTATATAAAATTAAGGGTAAAAGAGTATAATATTATGTTAACTACGCATAAACCGTAAAAAAAAATGTCAAAACCGACCATATTATTCTTAACAAATAAATACAACAATAGAACATTATTGTTTAATGTTTGCATAGTAAGTAATCTAATTTTAATATTATGTTAACATCAAGATCACGTGTTTATTAAATGATTTTATTTATTTAGTTCGAGTAATTAATAACTATAGATATACTCACATAATAATATACTTTTATAAACATTTCTGATAAAAAACAAGATGATAATTTTTAAAAATATTATGTACTTACTAAAGTAAATTTTTTATAAAAGAAAAAAGTATTTAGAGTTTATTATTATCTAAAGCAAGTGTATATCGTATATAAGATACCAATGAAATACGGAGGCTATATTATAAATAAAAATTAAATTAGGAACTCTGGTCATTTTTGGCTAAAAATTAAATCTCACGTGGGGAATACAATAATATACATAGACGTATTAAGGTATTTTAAGCCCCAGGTAAGAATAAAAAACGCCCCCTCCCCCCCTCATCGTAAAAACGTCTTAAACAATATATAATTGTAGAAAAAAAGCACATTATGTTAAAACTAATACATTCTTTGTTCTATTTAAAATATAAAAGCATTTTATGGCATAAAAAACAAATACACTTATTATAATTTAAAATAGTTAATTACAAATTTTACGCCGAACTTTTTTATTGGAAAATATATCGGTTATATCTTCATAGTTTAATTTTTTTGTCAAATCTGACTTTAGATTTATCTGCTTATTGCAAATAAGTAAATAACAATTTAGTTAAATTTATTTCTTTTTTTTTTCAACCAAATTATACAACACACATATGAAATATATTATAATTATCATTAGCTGACACAAATAAAAATGGTGAATAGTAAAAAAAAAATAGCATCGGGGAGAGCAGTTTTTTATATAAGTCTCTAAAAAAAATAAATTTTATGATTTTGCAGGAAAAATTAAATATATCGTTATAATTTGTAAGATTCCGATATATTTCATTATTAAGAGGTTTTGCGTATTAAAATTGATCTTATATTGTAAGTAGTCGATAGTGTAAAATATAATATTATAATAATGAATTAGAGTGTGTCGCGGTCGTACGCTCAACTGCAGAAACGCTCTGAGTGTACGTACCGGCCGGTGTTGCTAGTTCCCGGATGGGTGACCACCCGGGTTTTTAGCAACAAATCCTTGCCATACATACAAAAAATGTGTTCCAACTCAACCGTTCCCTCAACCCACAATATAAACCTACTATTAAAAACCTACAAACCAGACTAATGACCTCAGTAGTTGAAGCCTTAAAATAAAAAAAAAAAAAAAAATATTATAATATATTTAATGATTTAACGACTCGGGTACATATTTATAATATAATAACGGTAAATTGTATTTCATATGTGAATATTTTGTAACTAGTTCTTTGGACATATTGTACAGGTGATGTATTTTGCATTTAAATATGCGCGTAATTTTCCGAAATTCTAGTTGATTTATCTGCGCAACTCCTGTGAAATCATACTTCAACGTATCTTTCAATATAATTTATAATTTTGTTATTTTATTTCGCAGTACCTCTTTTTCATTATTAGCCGTAGACGTTTCATAATATAATTGTCACGATCGCCGGACACAAGGCGCGGCAGTGTCGTGTTCACGCGCGGTTCTTTGAAAACCCTCAAAAACTTTCAAAACCAACATGATAATTCAATATTTTCTCGCCTATCGTCTGCGTCGACCACTCTTCGTTGATCGTTTGATGGATATAATATTATAATATATTATACAGGGTAATTCAAAATTTATCTTAGAGTCACTTATTTATCACAAAAATATTCAAAATACAAAAAAATGTATAGTACAAAAATTTTTTTGATTTAGAAACATCTAAAATGATTTGTACATTTTATAATTTTTTACAATGATTAAGGGGTTTTCTAAAACCGGTATATAATCGGTCAATTTTAGAAACTCAAATGGGAGCCTATACTTTTTTTGCAAACATAATAATATGATAAGACATTAAAAGCCAAAAAAAACCCTTAAAATATTGTAAAAAGTTATAAAACGTACAAATCATTTTAGATTATTCTAAATCAAAAATCATACATTTTTTTCTATTTTGAATGAATAAAGTGGCTGTAACATAAATTTAATCGACGATTGTGGAAGTTTCGTGAACGTTTCGGAGCAATCACGCGTATAAGCATGCAACGTAAAGTGGTTTTTCGGAAGAAAAAAAACATCATTCTATAGTTTGGTGCTGTAAGCTCCTCATTTCGGTTAGGTTAGGACGTTTATTTCGCAAATCGGTAGCGCAGATGATCGACCGATGAGACACGTACCGAACGACCATAAATCGTCTCGTGGCACACAGACCCTGCGAAACGTGTTTAGTGTAATGTGTATAAAAGTATTCAGGTATATAGCTGCGTCTCGGATACCTGTAGTAATAATTTATATATATATATATATATATATATATATATATATATATATATATATATATATATATATATATATTGTACAATTTGGATGGAATTTTTTTTTTGCGATTTAGCGTCTTATTTTTGTACGATGATTTATGATATGGGTTTTTAATTAAAACGTACATAAAACTAGAAATGGATTGGCGTGAGGTGGTGAACGGGCATTTCCGCGGTGCGGAATCATAGACGACGTCATAATATATTATTATACAGGGCGTTCCACAAATAATTAAGTGACTTTGATCGTTTACTATACATCATCATTAATTCCAAATCGAAAAACCGTGAAAGTTATTACTCGGTTCTTGTCTCGGACGTCCATACGAATGACAACTGCAGATGTGGCTCTAAAAGTGATCGATAAGTCCAAAATATCGATCGATATATTTGGTTGTCGCTTTGTTTTAATTCCGTATATCCGCCATAACAACTGCAGCTGTAGTAACTGTATAATGTCATGCCAGATAATATGCTATACGCCTATAGCGAGTTTGGCAGAAATTCGAATGCAGTTTAGAGTGGTTGTGGAGGTAGAGAGATAGAGAGGGATTATCCCTCCCCTCAAAAATTCAATCGAATCTCCTCCCGCAGTGTGAAGGGGGGTTGCATTGAACATTTGTGGAGAGCACTCTGTTATTTATATTCACGTGCATTTTGCAAGCACCCTCCCCCCCCCCCCCCCCCAAATGTAAAATTCTCATTTTTTTTTTTTTTTTGTTTAACATATTAGTGCGCCGTAAGTGTGAATTTGCGCGACACTCATTATACTCGAGAAATCATTTTATTCATTATATCATATTCGTATTTATAATATCTCTTACCATCAATAAAAATGTATAAACATTCAAAATCACTTGGTTGTTTGTGGAACGTTCTGTATTAGATACTGACTGCAACCGTATTTTAGACATAGCAAAGTGATTACCCGTAATGGATAATATATTACTTGCAGTTATATATGCATGTATAGATTATAATAGTATATTGTACACGGAAGATTCAACAGGTCGGTTAGGTCGCGAAAACGTATACTATATTACGGATCCGTCATTGTTCGGTTTGTTTTTTATGCGTAGACGATAAATGTCTCTAAAAACGTCATTTACGGGGTATTGGCTCTATTATATTATTATTATAATACTATAACGTAACGACCTCGGACTTCTTTTGGCGTACCGCACCTGTCACGGGTGGGGGGGGGGGTGTGGAAGTGGACCCTCGAAATATGATGTATTTTGTTTTCCACAAAGACCGCACGTGTTAAAAAATACGGACACGTTCCGCGAAACACGAATAATCATTTATATTTTATATATGTATAATATCCATGACATACGCGCAAGCGTTGGGTTAAGTCCTGTCAAATGTTCTGCGATGAAAATAGAAATTGGCCGGTGTTTATAATATTATAATATTGTTGTCAAGCCGTTAACCGCGTTGTTTAATTATATTTTGCATTTCTATTATTTTTTTACGTCTTTCCGATACGTGGAACTCGGGCGGATTGAGAAATAGTCAAATAGTCAAACTTTAACGGCCATATATAGGTACCCCATATAGTGGGGTGGCATATACATTATCATATGCTATATATAGGTTATAGGTTTTAAGTTTATGTAACATAATATTATATTATATATTAATTATTATTATTATTGTCGTGTCATTTTATGATGTATAGCATAGGTGGTCAAAAAATTGAATTGAGTCACGTCAGGTGAACGCATTAATACCAAGTTGTAAGTTAGTAGTCAAAAAATAATAATACATAATATTTAAATTTTATATACAATTTTAAATTTAATATGGAAAATTTATTTGACTTTGTTTAAGAATTTTGAACCTTAAGAAGATTGTTTGTGTTTTCATTGGTTTGTGAAGTATGCAGTAAGTAAATATTTAACAATAATTATCAAAACATGAAGCTATTTTGTTTCTTAAATATATATTGTATCGATGGTATGGGTAATTTTACAAAAAAAAAAACACACACACACGACCAATAAGCTAAATAATATTAGAGTAATAAAATACACAATAGATCATTCAATCGTTGTAATTTAACTTTATTATATGTATGTATTAATAGCGTGCTATATATTATAGTTACAGTTATATTATCATTCGTCAGTTGTTACTTCATTACTTATTGGTAGATGTACGAAACTTTGCATTTAAAATGTCAGGTACTCGTTTAATCTTTGATGTAAAACAAATAGAAGTTAAGAGAAATTACATTTGGAATGTTATAAAATGTATTTATCTATCCATTTGTCGCCATACTCGTTTATAGAATAAATTATGAAAAATCTTAATCTGCAGAGACACCAATTAAATTAATTTTCAAGACTACAAATGTACCTTATCCTATCGACCTAAAATTCCACTGGAAATTAAGCGTGTAAAATAAACGAAGGGTTTGCTGCAAAAACCAGACAAGTCCACTTTTTGAAACTTTTCAGGATGATCGAAAAGAACAATTATTGTCTGAAAATTATACTTACGTTTATAATTTTGAATTTTAACAAACATACTTGGCATAGACTTGTTGGCTCGTCTATGTTCTATTTACGCATTTTATAAAAATGTGATGAACTTGACCTGACATGGACTTATCTTGTATTTCCTCCACGATTATTATAAAATAGAACAAATCATTAACCAAGTTGTGGAATGTATGCAAATACTACTTATATATCGTTGGTTTAAAGCAAAAACTCATTAATGGAAATACAGCAATATTTGGTAAATGCATTTTTACTTTTAAAAATTGTATTTAACGCCGTTAGTAAATTTTGAAAAAAATTAAAAAAAAAACAGGTTTTAGTTAATAATTCGATGTTTAGTACACCTACACAAATTATAGATTTAAAGTTTATAAACAAAATGGCGTAATAAAAAAAAAAATTGAAATATCGCCGTTAATGAGTTTTTGCTCTAGGCCGACGATATTTACTTATTATATATTATAAAATGTGACCATTATTTGCACCGAAAATCAGATGAGTGCATATTTTACTATAAAAACTATACTTATATTAATATTTTACAGAATAATTTGAATTTTCCATTCTTTACTTGGGAATTTTCCGTTTTTCGGCAAAAATGTGAATTTTGTAAATTAAAATTAGACTCGTCTGGTTTTTGCAACAAGTAAGCCTTCGAAAACTTTTGCGTCGAGTGTATGAGCGTAAAATAAAACTCATTGCGTAGTGCGTATTAAATATTTTATACACGACGAGTAGTAGGTCGACCTATATATTATAATTAACGTCGGTGCGTCGAGCAGGAATTCCGGCGTTGATTGCAGAAGTTGGCAGAAATGGAGCACTAAATATTGGCGTTGTAAAAAATTAAAAAATTGAAATGGGTGGGGGTGGGGACATGTACGTCGGCGCGTCGCCTTAAAAACGGTAAAGGTATCCGAGTAACAGTGCAGTCGCCGAAGTCCTAAAGATTTTGTCGGGCAAAAAATATTTAAAAAGGTCACAATATATGTAAATAGTGGTCTCAACGGCGTACCGGTGGGATGGAAGGTATGGTAAAAATATGAAGCGGCCCCGTCTTAAATTTTCAAAATATGTAGGGCCATGCTTGACTTCAACATATTGCTGCAGAGTTCGGCGGTACTGTCTGCTTGGCGACGATGACTTTATTATTATAAAATAATATAATTTATTTCACCGCCACTGTTATATCTCTATACATTGTACAGCGGCGCGTCGACCCGTCAACATAAAACTGCTGTTTATAATAATACTATAAAGTTAATCGTAGGTTATAAACTAATATTCATATATTATTGTACACAATACCTATATATATATATGTGTCTCGTGGTGGTTTCGGGCGAATTTACGACGACGGTAATCGCAACGCACGTCGGACGAGTGCCGCCCACGGGGCTGAAGAAAAAAACAGAAATCATCGGTAAATTATTACATATACGGCCGATCAGATATCGGGCGGTGGGGGGGAGGAGAGGTTCGTTTGTATATAATTATTATTATTGTTGTTATTGGTATAATAATGCCGTGATCTTAATAACACCACCTTCCCATCGAAGCCAATCGCCGATCGTATATAAGATTATATTACGTATTATGCAGCACATCGATGGTTTGCAACCGCGTTTTCCATCTAACGCGACGCCGCCGCCTCGTAAATTATTACATTTCGCGTACGGAATGTACCATAACAATCATAATAACATATTAATAATATCGTGCTGCCGTGGGTTCAAATTGTAGCCCGCCTAAATTTACGACGTTTTAATGAGTTAAAATATTAGCGAGGTCTTATAAAAATAATAATAATAATAATAATATATTATCGGCTTTTTTTTCGATACTCGTATACGATCCTATTGCATTACTATATATATAAATAAATAAATAATCTGAGTAATTAATAAATAAAAGGCATTTATGATAGCTGAGCAATTAAATAACAATCATCCGCACATAGGTAGGTAGGTATAGGTACCATTTGCGGGAGAGATAATATCATCATTTTAGTCGGTCCGAGGTCCGTTAATTGATTTATTTTTTAATTTTCTTTAATTACCACTCCGGCGACGTGATATATCGTTTATACAACGAAACGATAAAGTACGAATAGTATTGGTACCTATACGGTGGTTCGGGTACAGAAGGACGACGTCGCGGTGTAGAGTATGGCCGTATACTATAGCCCTGTGCTCTGTTCAGTGAGAGAACACTCCGGTTCTGCTCATGCCCCCGATGAGTGACCCTGACATTAAAACCGATTCCCGTGTGGCAGGATGTCGCGTGGGGACATGCGCAGAAGAACCGATTTTCGTCGGTCCGACGCGTGTTCTCTCGCCGAACAGAGTATAATATGCTCTGCGTGGTCCGGACCCAACATAATATAAAAATAGTCGACTCGTCGGTGTAGTTCGGTTCAATAATATACGGGAGTAATTCGGTCCGGTCGTCCCGGTAAAAATGTATTATTTTTGATTTGGCTCGGTCCGGACCGATCTGGTCCAAGTCACGATTGTATTATACTGAATGACCATAATAATGGTCCGGTCCAATTTTTTTCAGATCGAACCGGCTTTATTAAATTTAATTAATTTACCGGTCTAGTGCAGTCTAAAAAAAAATGTAGCCGGCGGTTAGGTCTGAGTTCGGTTCTTTGTTAAAATGTTAAGTCCGGTCCCTATAAAATAACGCACCATGTATAGCACTAAACTGCTTACCTATTATAGTGTAAACTTCATAGGCATTGAGTCGTTTGCAAGTTTCCGTTGAAAACGTCGCCGTAACGTGTTTATACATAGTGTCGTATACGCACTTTTTTAGTGACGTATCTCTATCGACTCTCGAGCAACCAAAAGATCATAAATTTACCGGTTACAGATTAGACTTAAAGAATACAGTTAAACGTAGTCCTACCTTCACCCTTTAAAACTTTAAATTCTCATCGACCATAAATTAATCAGTTACAAATTTGATTTAAAGAATGCGGAGGAATTGTGTGGCTACTCAAACAAAACAAATGGTTTAATAGGCCGGAAACACTTTTATTAAAATGAACAAAAGTTTGAATTATACTCACTCGTGCCACAGTCGTCGCTCATTCCGCTCCTGTCGAGTCCCGCGACAACACGTATCGAGTCTCGTACCTGCGTGTGCGGTGGTCTTATACACAGTATTTTTTATGTCGCCTCAGCATATATCGCTTCACCGGCTTAAACCATCTTAATAAAATAATAGCTCTCACCTATATAACGTATATACCTACTAAATGAAACTGTAATGATGACTGTCTACAATATACGACAATGGGAAATCGTAAGTTCCTACACGAGAGTAACAGGTACAAAATTGCACGCGTTAATTCCTACAAATGAGATGTGTAAATCCCCACATACCTGACAAAAAAAAAAAATAAATAGTTATATTAGTTCAAGTTGGTTTAAGACATCGTCAGTTTGATTATTATGATATTTAAGAATTTTTTTTTTTTACAATTATTTATTTATAAAATGTGTTATGTTTTTATTTAAGACATTATCATCAGTTTGATTACATACGAGTATATATTTTTTTTTACCGTGTAGGAACTAACATATAATATGTAAAAAAACCAGCTAGCTTTCGTGTAGGAATTTATAATATATTATTATTATATTCGACCATACGGACCCTTTTCACCCAAAAATGACCTTTCTAACTTAACGCTAGATTCAACCAATCACAATTCATAGAGCAGAATATTTTTCCGGAAATCACGGTTTACGGTTAAACGTTTTCCAGCTACCAGATTCTCTCCAAGTTACGATTTGTTTCACACCAGATCAATAATAATTAATTATACACCGTGTTCCGTGTCACCCGAAATACATTTATTATGTTTCCATATAAAAAGGAAATCACAGCGAGTACTGGCTCACACTTTGTTTTCTATAATTTGCAGACGCTATTGCGCTAAGAGTACAGTATACTTTTTTATTTTTTAACACTGAAAATAAAACATTTAAAATTATATTAAATTTTCTTTGGAAAAATTCAAAACAGCCAATTTGTAAATCTAATTTTTTGAAAAATTTGAACGGTAATTTAGGTCAAGACGTTTATTTTTTAAAAACTTTTTAATATCAATATTTTTTGGGAGTAAATTAATTCAAAATGCAAAAAGTCATTAGTCAGTTCCCTACTAAGACATTTTTTTCAAAATATTATTTTTGGAAACGTTCAGACACGAATATATTTTAAAATATTTATCGTCCATCTGATTTTTTTCGTACGTTTAAAACTTGTATTAATTTTTCATTTTTCTTTGTCAGGTTTTATATTATAATATACCCCCGCCTGATATAATGTATACGATTACACGAGCGATTATCTTTGTTTATTATATTGTTGTTGTTGTTATGATATAATAATATATTGTTTAATATTATTGCATTATTACTCTTATTATACCACAAATCATTATTATTATTGTCGAAAACGTATTGAGCGCCGCGAAACCGCGCCGGCGCCTTTGTTGTCGTATCCACCTATACAATACAGGCACCTACCCCTATTTTAATATCGTTCGTGCTCGGCCGCGGGTCATCATCCCCTGCAGACCAGACGAAACGAACCCGCGGCCGGTGAAATAGGGGCGCTCGGCCGACCGACCCCGCGCGG
>JACXSJ010000431.1:247813-369683 GCA_014851325.1 Pentalonia nigronervosa | reverse complement strand
AAAAGCAACGGAGGTATTAAAAACATTGCAAGAAAAGGACTTCCAACACTGTTTTAACCAATGGAAAATTAGAATGGAGCGATGTGTCAAAAGTGGGGGGAGTATATAGAAGGGGAAAAATGTTAAACCATTGAAAAATATTAATAAAAAGTTTTTACAGAGAAAATCTCGTTATTTAATAGCCACACCTCGTATATATTGTTATGTATATATATATATATATTGTATACTTAATAAAATCAAAGATTACAAAATTATTTAAAATACAGTTCAGTTTATGGTGTAAGGTTCCTTTAGCCAAATTCATGCATGTATTCATAGGTTAATAAATTAAAGTTTAATTTTTCAATTCAGTGTATAGGTTTATTTCGTTGGAATTGCATTAAACCGCGAGATAATTTATAAACTGCACGTTACCATATAGCCTTAAAAATAAAATATTGTAATATATTGTGTCCATTTCAGTAATAAAAAAACGATACTTGAAATAACCATAAGTGCGGATGAAGTATATGTGAGCATGGAGGTTTGGTGGTTGAGAAAATAGTGGATGTAGGACGGTGAAAAAAAGGTCAGTGATGGTTTTTTTTGCCATTCTCGAGGGAAAAATCCCAACGCTGCATTAAATAACTTCTGAACGATGTCGATTAAACGAAAGTCGATAATTCACAATTAGTATTCCGGGCCGGACGCTCTGTTCAACAAATAAAACGAATGGGTCCCTTTTGTTTTAATCTGGATAATACATTAAACAAAACTTTTTTCCTCCCCTTATATCTATGTAATGTGTGCCTCATGACCCTCGCGGGTTCACCACGAAACATTCGGCTTTTTCCACTTTAATATGTCCCTTATCACTTATGTCGGCCATTCGTATTCTACGCCATGATATACCTGCTAGTATCGAAAACCAACAAACAGTTAATAGTTCTTAGTTCCTACGAATATAATTGAATACCATGAGTAGATTATAGATAACAAACTATAGAACGTTTTTTATACAACGAATTTATGACATATGACACAATTTAGTTCTCTTCATTTTCCATTTGATATATTGTGTATTATCTAGGTAACATTGGCAATAATTTAGGACGATTTTTAAAAAAAAAATAAATGACAACAATTTAGTTTAGAAGTTATGTACTTAGTTATGGATCCGATTATAGATAAAATTGTATATTATTAGGAACCTTAAATATTAAAAACTAAATAGTTTGAATATTATAATTATTTATAAATATATAAAAATATACCTTTTCATTTTGCTATGAAAAATATATTGATTGATTTTTTGATACGATTTAGATTGAATAGTGATTTGATAATTTACTTTATGCCATATACATTTTTTGTTGTACCCGTAATTAAAATTAATTTAACATTTAATTCAATCTGAAACAAGTAATAATATACAGAATAATGATTCACCAAATAATGCTTACTCCTTTTTATCTATTAATATTAAATTTTTCCAAATTCCGATCTTTAAAATTTTAACGTATATATTTTCAAATACTTAGATTTATTACACCATTCAAAGAGTATCTGTCACTATTTGAACTTTTTTTTCAAATGACAACAATGAGCTTTTCTCTATAAATTGTTTAGCACGTCAATTTATTGGAATATTGATGCATCTAAATTGAAATTCATACGAGTTGTTTTTGAATTATCAAACTTTATGTACTAATAATAATAGTCTTTAATAATGGTTTTACATGAAAATATAAAATATTATTACTTATTACATTTAAACATTTATACTGAGATAATTTTCAAATACAAAAAATGTTGATATATTATTATTAAACACTACGGTTTTCATGTTATCATAGCTCTCACTCCCCCCTCATTTTAAAGTTAAAAATGGTGATTTTTATTAGTTAAAAAAATAAGTTTGCATCACCATAGGAAACTACTTAAATAGCATAGGAAAATTTAAGTATTTGAAAACTTAGGTTTCAGGTATACTTGAGAATTCAAAAATTAAAATTTAAATAAGTTCATATGTGAAAAAATGAGTATTAAGCTTGCTAGTTGTAAAAACCCACATATTTTTTTCATTAAAATAATTTTTCACGAAAATATCTTTTTAAGAATACATTTTTGTAAATATAGAAGAATATTAATAGAAGGAACAGGTTCACATTATAACGTTATCAGGACAAGTTTTATACCCTAGAGATTGTAATAATTATGTTAGTGAATTATGCTCCCAATTCATATAAATTGCTTAAGTTCATTTGAGCTCCTTGAGAAATGGTTACATTTAATAAGCTTAATTTAACTCTTTACATAAATCTTCAAAGTCCATTATGTACGTGTAATTTATATAGTTATTTTTTAAAAATATTTTTAATAAATTAAAATAAAACAAATAATTATATGTTTGTTATAAATTCATTTAAAATTAGTACATTATACTTTGCTAAATTATATATATATTTTGTTGATATCATTTTTAATATCAAGTAGAAATATCATATTCTTAATCGAGATACTAAGTTGATGTTATATGAAATATTTCTGTATAAATTTAGACATATTACCTTTTAAAGATGTTGTTATTTTACAATTGACGTACACATTATTTTCAATAGATTTCTTTGAAACTTATCATAAACTTAATTGAAATCATTTTACATATTTTTTATATGGTTAACCTATTATCCGATGTTAATTGTAGCTATATAATAGATAATATCTATAATAAAAAACGATTACTTGGATAGGATTTTCCAGCTATAAGGTAATCAGAAATAATATACACAATTGAATTAGATACAAAAACATTCTAGAAATCATCCTAGAATATTTGTTTTTTAAATTCATAAATTGACATTTATATGAAATTTGTGATTATTGTCAAATAAGAAGGTATCGAGTTTGGCTATTTTATCACTTGGACTTTCATCCAAAAAATAAAAAATGATACTTTTGCGCCAAAAATAACGAAGTATGCTTTACGAAATTTACATAAAAAATGAACGTGTCAGGGTGTAACAATATTGTATTCGTAACAGGATCATGTATCCTTTGGATCCTAATTGAAAAGTTATATTCACCCTCCATTATAAAAATTATTAAATAATTAGGACATGACATCACAGAGTTGTTGAGATACGTTAATTGTTGAGCAGAACCAATATTTTATTTATGAGTATCATGCAAGAAATGATAGATAAAAGATGCTAAACCTAAATATTATATTTGAAATAAAAATTATCCTTTTTTCCATGATCCAAGATTTGAAAGCAAATACATAATATTGTTGTATTTGTATTTATAAAATGTGATTTTACCAATTCATTTTTTTTGCCAATAAAATATTTATCAGGTAGCCCATACGATACTTGGAGAGAGTTCCCAATTTGTAGATATGTCTATATCATTTCTACTTTTAAGGTATTCAATATTTTAGAGTTACAAGTAAAAAAAAAAAAAAACGATTAAGCTTAAAAAAATCTAAGATCTTGAGATGTTAATAATTATATATTTTAAAACTTCAAGTATTTTTAATAAAAACGTATAAGAAAACATTTTACAAAGTTGAAGTAACTTCTATAATCCACTATGTAAAAATATATTGTTTAGTTTTTAATGTTATTTAAATTTTTACTAGATCATTAACGATATATTACATGTAAAAACAATACTTACCTACTTATTTCAATTAACAAAGAAAATATCTCAAGGGGATTATTATTTTTTTTAATTTCATATAATAATAAAAAGAATTTTGTTAAATATAGGCGAGGTAAATCTTTTAAATATATATATTATAATTATATTTTTTAAATATAATTATAATTTTTTGAATTCCAATAATACAAATACATTATTTCCATATACATTCGGCACTCGTTGATATCGACCGTAGTGATAATACGAGTAGTTGATAAAGGTTAAACTGATAATGAGATTTAGTTATCTAATAAAGAAAACCTTCTGGCTATTTTTTTATAGTAGGCTATCGTAACTTCACACAAGGGCTCTTATGATAGTAAATACTTATTTGTATTATCATTGTTTTTAAAAATAATGTTATTTTTAGAATTATTATTATATTATTAAAAGATTAGTGAACTTAATCAATGATTTAAGATTTTATTATATTTGATATACTTGTGTTTATACTTAATTCATTCTGAAAAATTATTTATTAGTAATGGATAAGTGATTAATAAAAAAGGAAAAACAATTAACGTTACTATATCAGACCACGTTAGCCATGCTAATGTTCATTATTTGCCTGGTATTGAGAGTAAAATTATTAATACAAATGCTTGTTTTGAAACAGTTCCTCAAATTAAAGGTAGGAAATTAATAAGATACTTCATAACATGTTATATTCAGTATCCAGGTATAGTACTTATACATACAAAGCAAAAAACCACGTACCAGCTATTTGTTCTTCTGGAGGCACTGTTCCTAGAATGAATGTCTTTTCTAACCATTTGAAATCAAAAGAACACATTTAATGTTTACAAGTACGTACTTCGCTTTTCTACTTTACCAAGAGAAGACAAAACTAAAGATGCTCCTTTAGATAAACTTATCTTTGTACAAAACCTTAAGGTATCCCAAATAATTAGTGAGTTAATATGTAATGTGCTCAGTTTTTAATGATACCAAGCGAAGAATTATTAACGCATGGTCATAGCCTTCTAGTGAAATTGCTTATTTAAAACGACAAAAACTAGGTACATTTACACTCATACACTTTTGAATTAATAATTTATAACTAATAAAAAATACTAATAAATTCATTTGTATGACTTAAATACATATTAAAAGGGGGGAATAAAGTCCCCCATAATAATGTTAAGTTTAATTTAAAGTGTGTAGTACGAAAAAATATATATTTTAGCCTTTGCGGAGATATATATTAGGTGTATATAGATAACAAATGAGTAACAATCCATGGGTTTATTGGTTTGTATTAATAATCAATCTTTCTATTTGATACAAATATGTGTTCACTTGAATAACGGATAATCAATTAAAATGAAATATATTACTCATAAAATATATTTTGTAATAGTAGTGGTTGATATAAATCAAAAATATCAAATACATATTTTTAAATTATGCAAATAAAAAAATTATGATTTTTATTTATATTAATGTGTTCCTCAATAAATCTAGTTTATAACTTATAATTACTTTTTGACTTTAATACTCAAAATATATTTTATACTTGGAAATGTCTATTTGAGTGTACATTATGGTGCACAGTTTTTTTGAAAATATAATTTAAAGTAAATTATACAATTATTATTTGTCAAAATTGAAGATTGTCAACAGTTTTTTAAAAATGTTTTAAAAATTCAATTTAAAATGCAAGACATTTTACAACTGAAAATACATTCAACGAATTAATAAGCCTTTAAAAATATTAATTTAACAAATAATAATATTGCATAAATAATTATAAAATGAATTATTTTCTAGCTTCATCTGAGCAGAGCGATGAATGTATTGATTTTACAATGATGACGTGTGAGTTTTTTTTTGTTCATATACACAAATTAGTCAGTACTTTTTAAAGGTCAAATTGAAATTTCTAGTATTTTTAAAAATAATCGGAAAAAAGTTCGGTAAGTGGGTAGTCTGCTGTATAGTAGGTGTCAAGTGGACTATTTTCGTGGATGTGTTAAATTTGAATTCAATGGCATAAAATCATTGTATAAGAAAAACGGTTGTAAGAAAAGGCGGCTTAAATTACTAAGTATATTTTATGATATCATTGGTTGAATTAATTTACGCTGAAATCATTGCATTAGAAAATGCCATTGCTCAGAACCTTGTCGTATTTTGTTTTATTTATTTTTTTTATAACAATTCGAACTTTAAATACCCTTTTGAATGTTTAATCTGTTTTATTTAAAAAAGTCTGAACGGCGTTGTTCAGCAGCGCGTTAACTAACTGCTAGTAAGACGTTTACTAGACGATAAGCGGCCAGGTGCGACAGAGCGACCTGTATCGCCTTTGTCTTAATTATATAATGATACGGTAAATTTAATACAATAAATATGGTATTGAACATAAATATTATATAATATTAGCTGTTTTGCTCAGCGTTGTCTAAGCTAAATATTAAGTTAAGATTAACATCAAGTGATTTACATGCATCTAAACCACCTAGGTAGGTAATGGCTATAATACAATTCAACAAATATCGGAATCTTGTAGATTTTAATAGCTATTGATACACGATTCCGCAAATTATATATAAATATATACGATTTCGTATAATTTTAAATGCACCGTTGCCATACAATTGTTTTTATTTATTATTTTTGATAATTTTTTTTTTTTAATTTTAGTTGTTTAGTTAATAAATAAATTTCTAAATAAATAAATTCTTTGATGGTTCTTTAGTCCAAATTAGTGGTGGAAATGGACAGTCTTTGTCAATGTAATTTTTTAAAACATGTCAGAAAATAAAAAACCAAATTCATCAGAACATGTACTTATTAAATTTGCAAAAGCATCTTCAACATCATTGCATGGTAGAAATGGTAATCCAAAAAACTGTTTCAATTATTTTCCAACATAATTATTTTCAGTAGTATAGGTTTCTCTTAAAGATTTCTCGCATTGTATATAAAAATTAATATTTAATTGAAAAATCTGAAGAACCTATATAAATTGTTAAATTAATTAAACTTATTACAAATTTCTTACCTTTCTCTACCATGCTTGCCCTAAATGGAATCTGCATCATTTTATACTGACATCAGGGAAAACTATGATTGCTGATTAGTGGACAGCTAATTCGAAGTCTACATGAAGGGCCTTCAAATTTAATATATATGAGCTCATTTCAATACAAATTGTTTTCATAAATTCCCACATTTTAATGTAAGTACTTTTACTTTTATCTTTAAAAAAAAAAATAATGGAATATAGAATCTACTTTTTAATCCGTGTATTCTTATAACTACAAAAAATATTTAGGGTAATACTCAAATGTACCATTATCAAATAATTCTGTGCAATTTTGTGTTAAAAATAAAATATTATCAGCCGTTGTTATACAAACAAAATTTTCATTTGCTGAAGCATGAATAAATTGCTGGTTTTTATACATAAAGTGATCGTTCAATTGCAAATTTTTTAATTGTTCCAAAACTTCATTTAATGATTAGGGTAGTGTGGATATTTATTTTCGACGTTTATCATACTCAGCCTTTCTTATTGATGTAATATCTGAACATTTATTGCTGAAGGGACTTCAGTAATTCTGATTTGATTATTTTTACTGGCCTGCAAGAAATGGATTCTTCAGTCTTCCAATTTTCTCTTAAAACTTGTTTATCTAATTTTGTTTGAGGATCTGCAGCATGATTGTGGCTGACGGAAAAGTCGCAAACAAAAGTTTTTTCAGGTCCAGAAAAAATGAGCGTCATACAATTTTTATTACTTGAACACCTATATTTCAGAACACCGTCTTTTTTACGATACCCAACAAATATGCATTTATATAAATCAATTAATGCTAATTATTTTCCTGACTCTGAATTAATTAACTGTATATGTGAGTTAATCATATAAAAAAAAAGAACTCAATGGTGTCAATATGGAATTATGCCACTGACTAAATTAATTTTACCTGTAAATATTAGTATTTAGAAAAGTATTTGAACAAAAATAATTTTATCTCATATTATATTATTATATAAGTAGTAATTGACATTTATCGTATACTTTATTTACAAAATTAAATTTATGAACTTTTGATAATTGGTATTTTATATTGATGTCATACGAAAAGAAAACGAGTTTTTGTATCAAATTAATGCTTAGGAAATTTCAAATCTAAAATATACCTCCTCATAAAGAAATAATTAACCATAAGTCCAAATTAAAATACCAAACACGATAATCCAACGAATTCGACAATGTGTAAAATGTAAACTAAAATCATATTTTACTGAAAGTTTTTGTAATATATATATTATGTATGTTACAATAATACAATATTGTATTTTGTTTTCGGAATGACAACGTTGAATTTAAAATTATACAGAATCATGTATATATATATATATATATATAATTTGCGGAATCATTCATCACCGTAAACAATCCACTGCATTAGATCACGGACAATATGCGAGCAGTAAATTACCAGGTAGGCAATCCACTTGCAGTGGATTATGGACCTCATGAGCTGCGAAAGTGAGTGAAATCAGAATTTGGTAGGTACATGAAAAACATTGTGAAAGTGGCCCATGCCAAATATTTGTTTTTTTTTCTATAAGTTTATTTTTAAAAAGGTCGGCAAGTGGATTAAAAATGTAATAAGTTTATTTTAAGATAATTTCATGATAAATTCAAATGTGTTTTTAGATATTTTACTGGACAATTGGGTTATTTAATACAAATTGTAATAAGTTGATATTTTTAATTAAAAAAAAAAAAAATAAGGCCGGCAAGTGGGTACCACTCTGCTATACAGTTAGGTATCAGGTGGATCACTTTCATGGATGTGTTAAATTTGAATTCAATGATATAAACCATTGTATATGAAAAACTATTCTGAGCGAAAACGGTCTGTCAGCCTACATAACTAAGTGTATTTTAAGATATTATTACTATTAAAATAATTCATTTAACTATTAACAAGACAGTAGGTCTATCTAATAATAAAAAATCCTAATATACTTTAAAAGTTTCAAGAACTCTCAAAAAATATTTTTAAATTACAACGATATAACTAACATTGCCATTCTTCATTTAAACATTTAATTTCGTCTAAATTTAAGCTTAAAATGTCTATAAAAAATTATTTTTTTGATTTTTTGGTTTCACTATACACTATTTACGAAATATTTTGTTTTAAATTTTCAATCTTTAGTAATAAAAACTGAATTATACATTTTTAACTACAAAAAAATTTGTAAATGTTCGATGATGAATGTTGCTAAAAATTTAAATTTTAAATGTTTGTAAAAAAAATTGTGCCTAATTATTTTTATTATTTTTGATCTACTATTTTAACAACTTATGAAGACTGTGATTACTTTTGATGTTACTCCAAAAAACAAAATCGATTTTGTCGAAAATTTTCGTTTTCCCTTAATTTTTTTGTTGTTTTTCCCGACGTGTTTGAAAACTATGTAGAAATTTTTTACTTTTGATCTCATAAGTATCAACTAGATTTACTTTTCTACCGGAAAAGATGCTGATGAAAAAAATCAGAGCACTCTTACTGGCCTTAAACGTGATGACAAACACAAAAAAAAAAATACGCATAAATGTAAAATTATAATAGTTATAAAATGTGTAACCATTGACAACCTTATAAATAAAGAGAAATTATACATATCTATCTCATCAAAAATAGCACTTTCATTTTTCCTAGAATTTTTAGCGTATAATAGCGTGTACGTAGAATAGGATGGTGTATACCAGAAACCTTCGCGGGAGTGTGCATAAAGGACATATAGATAAACATTCATATATATATATTGATGTATTAACTTTAATCAATAGTAATCTTAAATTTGTCTTTAAAAAAATGACAATGTATATTCAACTCTCATATGATATAATTTGAGATATAATTTATTATTTCGAATCCGTAAATGCAACGATTTGATGCATGCGTTTACCACATTTGTCCAATTAACCAAAGGCGATTATATTTTATACACAAAATAAAATACTAATTTCTATAATTAATTTCTACTATTACTAATGTAATCTGTAAGTTGTAACCAATGTCAACCATTTATAAACAAATAATTCCATCGTTAATCTCAAAATCCTTCTTTGAACATCTCGGGGTTGGACTTCTTCCTTTTTATATTAGCCTATGACCTATCCTCAGACCTACCAAATATACACAAAAAATTTCATGAAAATCGGTCAAGCAGTTTCGGAGAAGTTCAATAACAAACCTTGTGACCGAAGAATTTTATATATATATAGATGGTACCAGCAATGATGTAAATTAGTTAATAACGTAAATGACTAGCCAATATTATAAATTCCTAACATTAGAAGTCGATATTGTCAATGGCTAGGCATTAACTGACGATATAGGCAAGGTTGTAAAATTAAATATTTTGTAAACACATTTAGAACTATGACTAGGAACTTACCTTAATGTCTAATACTGATAGGCAATGTTGATAATTATGTTTAACGAAATATTTAAATTAAGTCAGAAATTTATAAATACAAGATAAATTATACATAATTATTTATTTTCACAATTTTTTGTACTGTGACACTTTGAATTGCATAAAATATTACTTTTTTTACAAGCACATCTATTAGTTTTGCATCCTACTTTACAAATGCATCTAGTATAGCCTTGTGATCCCGCGATTCTGTATCCTGCGCCTCACGAACGGTAATTTCTTTTACTCCGGCAGTCGCGATTGTCTTTTCATAGTTTAATATATTTTCAGGACACGGAACCAGTTGTGATTTAGTGAACCATGTTTTAGCATACCATACTCCGTTTTTATTGTACTTACATAATTTATACAAAACGTTTACGGTAATCTGTACTGAATGTGAAGTGAACGTGAACTGTGCACCAACAAATCGGTCGACTTTGAAGGTATCTAATTACTATAGATGGATACTAGATACATGTTATCGCTATATTTTACTTAATAGGTACCTAATGTACGACCATCCACATATTAGAGCTGATAAGTACGTACTGATTATATTTATATAAACCGATAAATCGCAAGAACATTTCTAATCCAACCAACAAATAAATTATTTTATTTATTTATCAATTATGCCTGAAAAAATCCAGAATTATTTTCTAAATGCATCATTGACTGACAATAACAGACATTAACGATATTTCCTTGTCAATATCGTGTACTGCCTAATTTGATCGGAAATATCGTTATTGACTAGTCATTAACATTAATTCCTTAATTTACGTCTTTGCCGGTAACATAGATATTTGTCTTTAAGTGAATAAAATATAAAAATATAAATTAAGATATTTTAAAAACAGAGTGTAATTTAATTTATGTAATAAAAAACTAAAAATATCTAATAATAAATAATAAAATCTATATAAATTAATATAGTTAAAAAGAAACAATGAATGAAAAAAGTTATGTATTATAAAAGAAAAATTATAAATGATTAAAATAAAATATTAAAATTTATATTATTATATATTTTTTTAATGTATATACAAAGCTAAACTGAAATAAAGTTTTTTGTATTATTTTTATTTGTCTATAAATATACGGAAATATCATTACAAAACTTTTTATATGGGTATTGATTGAAAGGTCTGAAAGAAACGTCGTCCGATTTAATGACAAATTGACAATATAACGATCCCACGTGCCAAACCTAATTTAGTAATAAAGTAGATGATAATAAAAATAAATATTGAAACATATTATATTGGTTATAGAATGGGAAAAGCATTGATCCTGGTAAACTTATTATTTTGGCATGTAGGTTCGAGTACAAGTTCTACATTTATTACAAGCCACGCGATGGCACAAACATACATAAGCCTATATAATGTTATTCGTTATGTCTGTCGTTTTTCACGACGCTACCGGGACTCAGGAAATAAAACAGCTTCTGCCTCTCATCCAAGGTTATAAGAGTTTTTTTTTCTTTTTTTTTGTCGATACTGGAATAGGGGATAGTGTAGCAATACATATTGAACTTACTTTTATTATTATTTTCCTATTTTACTTTATATGAATTTAAAAAGAAAAAATAACTTTGTAGCCAAAAAGGGTACCTATAAAGTGTATAGTGCGGTAACCCAAGTCACGTAACCAAAGTTTGGCATACTCACCCTCGCACACACAAAAGTACACAAAACCTCCACGATTATTTAATAATTCTAAATTCACAAGCGCAGGTTATACATAAAGCGTGTTTGAATCAACTGTTGAGAGGGACGTGATGATCGAACCATTTTTGCGTGTGACAAACTATTTCCTAACTGCTGTTTTTTACTCAGTATGTATATTCTGGCTGGTTTATTTATTATTTTTTAAGCTTTATCTATTAATATTATAGCAATGCTGTGCTATGATAAACGATATTTTTGGTATTTTGAATTCAAAGTAATACGTTCCAGGAAAATATTTTAAACTGTCTAAAAGTTAATATAAACTCGTATTACATTTTGAAAAGGTTTTTGTGCGTTATATTAAAGTTGGTTAAATGTTATGGACATTTCTACCTAAACTAATCCACAGATGAATAGTAATATTAATAAATATACCTCAGTAAAATAATATATTTATATATATAACGATGCTTTTTTAAAAAATAGTCAAATTATATTTATTTTATGTTTAATAATACATCGCCCTAATGTTTACTACAATTTATACATTTTAAAAACTTTTGATATTAAGCTTTAGTTATCACACATTACTTAAACATTGAGTCATTCCCATGAATGTGTCACAATAACAACTATACTTATGTAAGTTGTGGTTCGGTGAAGTAGTCGGTGATTAAACGTTTATTAATTATTTATTGTTGGAGTGAGCCTGTGACTTTTTTGAAAGTATTGGTTTTTATCAATCTTGATAGTATAAATACTATTGGTTAGGTAGCCAGTGGATAAAATATTATTGTGCTGCTACAACTGTCAATTATTTTTTGGTGGTTTTAGTGATTACATATTGTTATAAACACGTTTATTAAAATATGTTTTAATATAATAATTTTAAATGATTGCAATGTATAGAATAAAAGATTAAAATATAGATATGTTAATGAATTTAATAAATTATAGTAGTCATATATAATATTATATGGGACATTTTTGTACACATTGAAAGGGTCAATAAGTGAACTTGCTATGTAATACACACATTATTCATAGTACGTAGAGATATTTTTAACATCCTTAAGCGTAAACACATTTGAAATTATATCATATCCTGAAAATCTAAATGAAACCTTTTATGTTTTGATTATAGTATATACACAAAAAGTTAATTTGTGTAAATAATCCATTAAATGCGGTGTATGAATAAATTACTTTTTTTAGGCAAGTTGGTATAATATATTTTTTTCAAATAGTTGAGATCAATAAAACAATATCTATGCAAATCGTACAATATATATGAAGTTGATATTATAAAATTAAAACTTCTTATTTCATTTTTAAACTTAGTCAGTCTTTATAAAAAATATTTTTACTCTAAATCCAAGAAAACGATTTCAGGAAAAAAAGTTTTTTTTTTGTTTACCATTAATTCTGTATTATACAATTAGTAAAGGTTGATATTTTGAATTGAATTTCATAGGTGGTTTGAAAAATATTTAATAGAAAAAATGTAAATGGTATAAAAATGAAAATCTAAATTGATTTATAGCTATGTAGAAAATAGAAAAAAATTGTTACTGTATAATTACTATAAGATATTCAGTTATAAACAAATAGTGAAATAAGTATAAAGTACCATACAGGTGATTTCAAAGTATTTTGTTTATTTTATATATAAATTATATAAACTGTATTTTATATTATTTATTTAATTGTAGATATACACATTTTTTATAATATAATAGAAAAAAACAAATAAAACATACAAAGTACATGATTTTTTAATATATTACATAAAGAATATTGATGTTTATTAATTTACGAAAAAAAACGAGGTAACAAATTTAAAACATACTATTATGTATAATAATTCAGTTTGCACAGGTTAAAAATAAATCAAGTAATCATTTTTCCTTATTAGTTTATGAATTTAAAAAATTATGAACCTTAAATTTAATATTTTTGTGCATTATTTCAATAATCAACGAGGTCATTAATAATATATTCTAAATATCAAAAAACGGTTTACAAATATCAAAAATGGTAATATGAGTCTAGATGCATCGTATACATAGCATTATGAGAATAAATCGTTTTTGTAAAAACAATTTGAAAACAAAGTGCATCCATTCAACTTTATTATAGATTACAAGTGATAATGTTGGTGACAGAACAATTTTCTGGGTAGGTACCATAAATGTGTTATGGATTCAATTTTTTAAGAAACGATGAGTTATTCGGTTTATTTGAATTTTTAGTATAGTTGTACACAATGGATTATTATTTTATATTATTTTAATAATTGTTATTTGGAATATACGATGTCATTAAAAATATAAACTATAAATTAAATTGTGATTATCTTTAATAATTTAATAATTAATCTTTATACGTACCTAATACGCATATAGATTACATAATATATTATATATTTTATACAAATGAAAAATATTATTTATTTATTTAATTTACTTTACAGAATATTTGTATTGTTAAATATTAATCTAGATCTAATGAAAAATTTGTTTGAAAACTAATAAAATGACAGTGAATAAGTATTTACTGACTAGGGATCAACTATTAATTACTTTAAACTTAATATAAAACATAAATAGAACCGTAGTATCACTGAAGTTTATCATTTAATTATTTTTATGTTGAATAATGAAGAATACTACGTTATATTAAAGTACGTATTCTATAGGTATATATAAGTGTCTAAGTAATTATTTCAAAATAATTTAACTTTGTTAAAAGCATTTTTTTACATGACTAGACGTTATTATAGAACAACAATATTTTATGAAAAAAATTTTATTTTTACATTTTTTATCATTAATATTTTTAAGGTTCTTATTTTTTTGAACGATAATATACATTTTTAATTTCATATTCTGAAGTAGAATATTTTCGGAGTATTTTGATACATAAAAATTAAATTTCTAACGAATAGTTAAATATTAATTAATGTTTAAAGTTTAGACGACTAGAGGAGTGGCTACATCATTTAAATGGATCACTTCGTATTTAAGTAACATTTTTAAAACAATGCAATACTTGTAAAATTGTGAAACAAGTACATAAATATGTATTTCTTGTATTTTATCCAAAAATAAAAAATAATAAACTGATGTTATGATTTCCGCATGTAAATATAAGTATATTATAATCATAATAACAATATTATGATAATAGCGGTATATGTATATTTAATTTATATGTTATGTGAAAAAGAAAAGTTTATTACATATCATAAAGTAATGGATTTTAAATGAGTTTACAAAACTCAAAAGATACATATGAAGTTAAATCCTCGTATTTCATCATTGTAAGCATATCTTGTTCTATATTGAATAAGAAACATTGAGGGCTATTTTTAAAGGGGGTAGAATGTTGTGCAATCAACTTTTGTTAACACTATTTACATTAAGTACATATAATAGAGTTTTCATCGCTCATAAATGTCAACGACAATGATTGATGAAAAAATGTTAAGTTCAGTAGGTAACATTTATGCAATAATTGTAACATTGAATTTTAATAAGTGTTTCTACCTTTAATATGTATTAGACGTAATAATTAAAGGAATAAGTAATATTCACTGTTAATAAAAAATATAAAAATTTAAAATGTATTAAACACTTAATATTTAAATTATTAAAATCGAATAAACCTACCCAATTATTAAACTTTACCAAATTAACGACAAACTTTAAATACTAAAATATAATAGTTTTAAAATTGGTTTTTTTAATCATCGGTGGCGTAGCCAGAAAGTTTGACGGATAGGTCTACACACTTTGTTTTGTTCTCATATTTTTTACTAAAAAGTCTAAATCACCAAAGTTTTATTAAAATAAATTAATAGAGTCATATAGTATAACTTGTATAATATTATACCTATTGTATAGTTCAAGATAAAATCTTATAGATCATCTTAACTGCAGTAATTTAAGAGTTTGCTATAGTTTTTTATTAATATTTTTTTATAAATTTATCTAAGTTTTTGAAATTTATTTAATTTTGATTGTTTCAGTGAAAAAAAAATTAAATTGCAATTTAATCAATATTGTTTTATTAAATTTGAATATATTTATTGAGGTACTTGTATTATGTTTTTTTTTAACTTAACTTAACCTAATCTAGCCTACTCAGAAAAAACATTTAGCTACGCCACTGGTTATCACATAATATTATAAATTATTATATTGTTAATTATTTTGTAGTTAATTTATTACAACCATTTTGATGTTAAAATAAGGACACTAAAGTTCATTTTATGACCTATGCTATAATTAAAATATATGGTCCTCTCATAATATACTTTATAGTCTAAATTTGAAATAATTATTGTAACTTTAATATTATGGACAAAGGTTAAAAACAAACACGAAAAAAATAAAAACATAGTTTTCATTTAAAACTATATATTATATACTTATTTTAATCATTCAGAATTCAATAAATTATCAATTAATTATGGTAAAGATAATATTGGCATATGTACAATATGATCATAATATTATTTTTGAATAAATTATCACGAAAAAACAGTTAGTTATTAGGAACTTTGTAACTATGCAGATGTACAGTGCATTGCACAAACATTTCATTTATTTACACGCTAGCTATCCAAAATATTTTATTGTTTCTGATGAACATTAAATTTAAAATACTGCATATTTTATAATGTATTATCACATAAAATGTAAACGCTACTATGAATTTACTCACTGGTTTAATACTCTAAGCCAGAAAGCTTGGGAAAATCGCAAACGTCATCTTTTATGATACCACCATTTTAAACAATTTTTAAATTTCGGCGACCCACATAATTACTACTATCTTTTTTTTGTTCATTAATATATTTTATTGTTAATTACTACCCTTGCGATAACTTTTAGTTTGACAGTATCAAAGTGACACTTAACTGTATTCTTATAATTGTCACGGACAACAGTCAATTATAATTCTAAATTTGGACATCAAAGAAAAGTAATATATAGTATGTATACCTTATATAGTTGCACGGTAAATACTGTATCATAAATTCATATTTATACATAAAATATATGTTTTTTTATATGTATTATGTATATAATATATATCTATTTTATATTATTCTAATATTAAGTATTTTATAATATAAAAAATATATTTCAACACTGTACGTAAACCACTTTTGGTTCAACTTCTGATTTAATGTATTACTTACCGACCAGTACCTAATAAGAATATGGAGTATTTAGTGTGTACGTACAAGTATATAATATGGCTTATAATGTATATTATATTTTTAATAAGAATAATATTTAATCGAAGTTTGCTATTTTAAAGTTTCACCACTAAAGACTAAAGTTATTAAGGTTTGATTGCGTAAACCACACTTTGCGAGTATAAGGGAAGATCATCCAAGAAGTAATTAAATTGATGTCAGATAAAAAAAAGGAGGTCATTCTATACAGAGGTAGGTCGAAAAGATTAATGTTTACTGTAGGTAATGGATGAGAAGGAAATATCGTTAGAGAGTTGAATGAAAATTGATGTTTCTGTGAAAAGCCGATATTAAACTAAGGAATAGAAAAAATATATTGTATTTAATAGAATATTTTTGAAAATGTTAACCTACATAACAATATCTTTATTATTTTAATAGTTTTAAAATATTTGCGTAAATATCCACTTACATATTAGGCCATTTTTGTAAAATCATTATTTTATATAATAATTTAATAACTACATTTAAGATTTTGTATAATTAATTGTTTTTATTTTTAAAATAATTTAACATCGTCAAATATTGGCTGCTAGTTTCAGTATAGCAATGAAGTAATAAACAGTAAACTTGAATGTAATTTAGACTTTTTAATGTCCAATATTGTGTAGCATTGCTTATATTTTTAACAGAATATACCTACTTAATATTTAAGTAAATATTAAAAAAAAAAAAAGTATAATTAAGTTTACAGTATTCAGTATATTATACACTACACACGTATGTCTAGTTATTTATTTTGAAAAAATAAATGATTATTTATGTATGTCTATAAAGCAGTTATAAATTATAGACTAAGTTAGTCTTAAAATATAATTTATAAAATAGACAGTAGTATTGTACATTTTTTTAACATTTATTTTAGATACCAACAATTAATAATTCATCAATAGTAGATAGGTACTCTGATGAAAAAAAATCGGACAATCTTGTTTTTATTTATTGATAATACTGTTTATTGACATAGATGGACATATTAATGCCCCTCTTTTTTTTCTTGAACTAACTTAAGAGTTTCTGCTTGTTCCTCTAAATCATATTTGTTGTTGTTATTCCTTTTTATTACACTAATTTTAGTAAGAATGATTTGATTGGATTGGATAATGCATCTGGCCAATGAGCATCCTAATTATTATTTAGTTTGGACAAATAATAATTAAAAATTGTATTTAACATTAAAAATGTCCCTACTTGTTAAATATAGTTATTCTATTTTTTAATTAAAAAGTTTATTAAGTTTAATTTTTTTGTAAATTAATATGCAATTAATATTTTGTGTTAAACATAGATATAGAAATAAAATATGAGGGAGGGGGCTTATATTTATTTCAAAAAACAAAAATTATCATTTATTTGTACAATTTCTAAATGGGGAAGGGGGTTAAAGTTCTTTGGCCATCCTTTGGATCCGCATCTGTTTTGTGTTAAATTGTATTATTGGGACTCATGTTCGTTCATAAATAATAAATAAATATTATACAATATTTTATTTTATTATAATTCTATTCTAAAACCTTATCATAGTTTATTGTGATATAATGTGTTATTATTATAGTGTGTTTGCTAAATATAACGAAAAATTGTAAAATTTTATCTAACCTAACCAAAATGTTTTATTATAAGTTATCTTAGCTCAGGGCGTTATTTCAGTTTTTCTTAGGATGGGTAAAAATTATTATCAGCCCAAATATGATCAAAATAATAGGCATATTACAAAATCATTAGTTTCACTGGCAAAATATATAGGTAATAAAACAATTTTTTTTTTATCATAATATTAATAATACATAAAAAATTAAAAACACGAATATATTATAAATGTTTACCTATAAGTACTGAATTGTTAATTCAGATGGTTCTGCATTAGTATAGGTAGTTAAAATATCCGATACTTAATTTAGCAGATTTGAAAGTAACAATGTTTTGTTAAAATAAAAGCATTTATTTAAAGAATTGAACGATAATATGATGTATTAACTTCTGGTGCATATAAGCCTAGATTTTTATGTTTACTTACTAATATTTTGAATTATAAGTAAACATTATATTTCACTATATTCGATATTTTATGAAAATTTTATCATACCAAATTATTAAATTAATGTTGTATAACAACATATTTATCTGACAAATTGTTTAATTTATTTTTGAATGTAAATAATTGAAGTATTGTTTTATAATATTAAAACCAATTTCGCTTAATAATAATTTGAGCAAAAAACACGATGATAAACCATAGTAATTTCTATTTCAAAGATGAAATATTTTGGAAATCATTTTTTAAATAAATGGTCATAATTTATTAAATTTATAACTAAGAACTCGTGTATAAAGATTAAACAATGCAATGTTTTAATCATCTTTTATTATTTAGAATCGC
The DNA here is from genome assembly GCA_014851325.1 of Pentalonia nigronervosa. Taxonomy (NCBI): domain Eukaryota; kingdom Metazoa; phylum Arthropoda; class Insecta; order Hemiptera; family Aphididae; genus Pentalonia; species Pentalonia nigronervosa. The sequence goes on along the minus strand of JACXSJ010000431.1, from coordinate 350,218 downwards.
GTTTTACATAGAAATAAACACATTGTAAATAAGATTATTTTTTCTTAAAACTAAACCATATTAAAAGTGATGGTAAATTTTATGTTGAATAACGTTTTTCAGAGAAAAGCACTTATATTTTATCAAATAATAATAATAATAATAAATTTAAAAAATACACGGAAAGCGAATTATTATGCAAAAACGAGTTTGAGTAATCAATAAACATTTTTTTTTTTTGTATATTATAAACCAATTTTAAATTGTTTAAATAATAAAACTATTTCAACTATTGCATAATAGGAAATAATGAATTGCGCATTAGGTTAAAAAGCTCTTAACTAGTAAAATGTCAACACGCTATTGATCTGAGTATGTAAATTTGAGAGAGATCGCTGGCCAGTAATTATATAATCAATCCAATAACAATACGAACACAGGTGACAAGTCTGCCTAGAAACCCACTAAAACCCACCTAGAAACCCCAGACATAAAAGTAAACATTCGTTATTATATTTTCGGCGATACGGAAATTCGGCGATACAAAAATCGATGGCGACGATGAAGCTAACTGTACCCGGCAACGGTGAGACTGAATGTCGAATCGGCGGCTCTCGGCGGAGGACCAAGACGTGCAAAAACGTTCCGTTCGGTCGATGCACTCAGCAGCAGGAAAATAAGCAGCAACAGCATCTGCACGTACGGCGGGATCATCAGTACGAGAAGCTCGTAGCGGAAGACCTGAAAAGTGGCGGACCGGATGCCACGGCTTACAGCGACCGCGACGCCATTATCGGCCACGAACTTGTCCGGCAGTACTACACGGTGCTGTACAACGCACCGGAACACGTGTGGCGGTTCTACGCAGAGCACGCGCAGTACTGTCACGTGGACGCGAATGGCACGCGAGTGATGGTTTCGGGACGGCCGCAGTTGCGCGGATTTTTCGGAACGGCGGCGGAGAATGGCCACAGCGACGGCCACAACCGCCGGCCGGTGGTCATCGAATCGGTGAACACGGTCCGGTGCGCGCCAGACCAGTTGCTGGTGATGGCTACTTCGGAACATTTCGTACAGTCGTTCGTGGTCGAGTTCAAGTCACCCAGGTCGTTCGCAGTGGTCGCGTCCATCGTCCAGAACGCGTTCACCACGCGGCCGCCACCGACTGCGGATGACCACGGGACCACGACCGGCCACGTCGTCGACGGGTGTTCATTGCCGGCCGACCGTCAGCTGTTCGTCGGTCACCTGTCGGGCTCCACTACGCCCGAGCACCTGAGGAAAACGTTCTCCGAGTACGGTGAAGTGGTGCACGTGCGGATCATGGGCGGTTACAACCGGACCGGTCAACCGGCCAAGTACAAATACGCTTTCGTCGTGTTTAGTGGGCAAGGAGGTGTGGACGCCGCCCTCGCCAGTCGGCCGATTGAGCTGTGTAATGGAAATCGCGTCAACGTGCACCGGTCCAAAGGCCGACGACGACTTTTCCCTGAAGCGTAACACGGCCATATTCATGTACAATACGTGTTGTTATTTGGTTAGCACATATTCATAAATAATATGAAAGTGCAACGCAGACGCTCTCTATTATTTTTTTTTTTTTGTTGTTGTTGTTGTTGTGTATAATAATATTTCAAGTATAGAATGTTAATTTCGACTTGTGTTTGTCTACTTCTTTCGATCCTATTTCACTTATATTACAATGAGTGGGATTTGGATACTTAACAATGTGCCAGAACTGTAAATTTAAATCGACACAAAATTAATTTTTATAATTTTTTTCTTATAATACATATAGCGAGAATAATGATTTTATTCAAGTAACTTTCTAAAAAACTCAATTGATCAGATCCGGGAAATTTTTCTAGACACGTCTATGGATATTGGGTATCCTATATTATGTACGTATATGTTTGTCTCTCGATTTTTAGCCACAACCATTCGGTTAGTCGTCGATAATTTAAAAAAAAAAAACTATTACAAATAATCTATATTAAGACTTTTTTTATTCTATGATCACCAACGTCTGTTCGATGTATCAGTTATCACACGTTTTGCATATTACACATATTTAATATTCGCTGTATTCACGATAGACGCATTATTACAACACTCAATGTCGTAGTCTATGTCTGATTGCTATAAGTGTTCGAAAAATCGTATTGTAAGTAAGATAATCATACAAAAAAATCTTAAGAATATCAGTTAAGTATAATATAGTATTAAAAATTAAATTATTTATCTATAATATTTCATAATCAAGTTGTAAGATAGGTAGAATTTAAATAATTTTTAGAATGCAATAATGTGAATATAATTATGCAAAAAACAATCATGTTTTAAATTATATTCTTTTACATTTATATAAAAAAAAAAACATCACAAATTTAGTTAGTATAAAATATTATGTTATTCTTAAAAAGTAATAATATTTACAATTTAAAAAAAGCAACGGAATTTTGAAATGCCATTATTTCAAGTTTTCAGTATAAAAATATTTGCCAGCGGTGCATAATTCCTTCTTTGAGTAGTATACATTTAAAAGCATATCTTCCAGTTATTTCGAACAAAGTTTTATAGACACAGTTTTAAGTTTCCATTTACGCCAAAGGGTAAAAAGTTAACGCTTTGTACTTTAAAATACAATTAAATCTCGAAGAATAAAGCGTGGTAGTATTCGACGATCGACAGTTTTATGATGCATATGTTATACGCAATATTATGTATGTCTACTTATTACTTATTTTAATTGTTTTTTTATAGTTTAAGTACAGAATATTGTACCATACACAAATAACTAAAAATTAGCCTCAATTTAATACTTCAATTGGAAAATAAGATATCCACTAGTCTGTTATTACTTATGAACATAGCTTAAATGGCAATACATGTGGATCGTGGTCAGTTATATTATTAATTATGATCACCAAAAAAAAATATGAATACATAATAATGTGTAATAAATTAGGATTGTGCTAAGACTATATAACGTATTTTATTGCTTCTATTTATATTTTATACTGATTATTATTTAGTTACTAAAATTCGCAGATGCAGATAAAGGATTAGATACAATTCTAATATCTTATTGATGATTTGAGACGATGACTACAAAACAAAATATTGATAAACAGAAATCAATATATTTTTGTTTTGCACATTAGATATACGTTAAAAAAATTATAAATTGGAGTATATAATTTTGTTGTTGTTGAGTACTATTATTAAAAAAATAAAAACAAAGATAATGCGAATTTCAGAAATTTTTCGTTTTATTTAGACATTTAGTAAAAAAATAATGAATTAAAATGATTTATATATCGTATTATATGATTTATACGTACATAACAATATGTAAAAAGTTTACTAAAAATGAATCATATTAATAATATTCAAATATTCAATTTTAAAAGGTGTACCAGTAGCTGTTTGTTTGATCACATGATATAGTTTATGTTCACCGTGGGACAAATAACAAACTCTAGAAGTAACGATAAAAACAACATACAAAACATATGTAAAATATTATATTCAGTTGAAAGTGGAAATGATATGTCCGTATAATGAAGGAAAACTAAAGCGAATGGATGTACCTACACATATTTTGTGGTTGTGCTTAAGTATTTGAAATAAAATTTTATGAAACTTCGTCACCGGTGTTACATAAAGGTAATTCATCTATAAATATATTCGTATTTTTTTGTTCGTTATATTATATATATATATATATTATTGCTTGTAGTGAATTTATGTCTTTCTTTATTATCTTTACAAGTTGGAATACATTTTAATGATTTATACATCTGTTTTTTTGGGCTTAAAACTTAAAAAGTACTATGGTTGAACTCTATATGTAAAATTGTGTTCAAGATAAATCGACGTTTATGGTATTTAGGTATAAACTTTTTTTGATTAGAAAGAAAACTAATTAAATTATTTTTGATAAAATAAATCGAAAATTATTTCATTATTTTAAAATTGTATTAATTAAAAATACTTACATACTTTAAGCTTTGGAAAAATAAAAATATAATTTTCTTGGACCTAACAAATATTTTTTACAATTAAAAATTTCAATGAGAAAATGTATTTGATCTACTTATTAATCTTCGTAATTATTTATTTCAGGTCAACCCTTGATCCTTTATGCTAATTAAGTTACACCAATTAAAAATGTGATATCAATCTATCTTAATGAATTACTAATTTTGTTGACACTATTGTTAACGACTATGCATATTTTAATATTAGTATTATCGTTATTGTTTCAATTTATATCCTACTCATGAATTATAGTCATAGTTAACTTAAATACAACAACAATTAATTTGATAAATACTAAACCTATAAATATTGTGACTTGGTGTTTAAATTAGTGTTATCGATTTTATCCAGGGCCGAATAAAGCTATGACACTTATATAGATTAAAATATAATAATATTAATATATAAAAAATACGATATAAATATTTTCAATTTTTTTTAAACTGATATAACAGCTAAAACTAGTTAAAATTGTATTTAAAAATTTTTTTTTTTTTTATTTGTTTAACTAATTGGCATTATAATTATTTTTTGTAGAATATAAAATAATATTCGCATACGATCAATTACACTGACATTTGTGTTTGTGAGTAAAAAAAATAAAGTAATTATTATAAATAATAACTATTGATGTATATTGGAATATTCATTTAGATATGAAATGTATTAATTGAATTCTTGGCATGTGTAAATGCTGTAAAAATAATATTAGTAATTTCATTGTTATCGTGTAAGAATTTATAAATATATTTTGACATATTATTGTTATTATGCGATAAAAAGAAATAAAAAGAGAAATACAATAATATTGTTGGTGAAAAACTTGGGTCTTAATATTTGAAAGCAACGAATTACCTATCATTACTTTTGGATGATGGTAATAATAATAGTCGTTTAGAGCAGAGTTTTTTTTTATTAAGAAAAATAATAATCTTTTAATAAGTGATAACTTTATATTTTGTATCCAATTCTAATCAATATAAAAAAGAAATGTAATTTTTTATAATATTTAATATAATAGTTATGTGAAATACTGTTTATATTATAATTACCTAACTAATTAATTATTTAATTAATTAAATTATTCATAAATTGTTGGAAAACAATACGACGTAGTAGTATTGTTACCTGGTATTTATAATATTTATAATTTACTGAAATGAATTCATGAAGTAATATGTATGATTTTATACTATAAAAATTTTAATTATTTATTTAAATATATTATGTTTACTTAATTGCAGTTAGTTATGTAAATAATGCAAAGTACAATAAATATTTAAAAAGCATGTAAGATTAAAAAAAATACTATGTATATAGAAAGAAAATATTCCTTATTTAAAATTTATTAACATTGAAAATTTTTTAGTACTAAATAAATAATAAACTACAGACAATTATACAACTCCATGTTTAAAGACTGTTAACTACCAAGATCTTTAGTGGTAGTATTACACTATTATAATTTATCTATTTTTATTTTGCCAATAAAATATCTATCTTCTTCATGGTTCATTATAAATAATTATATTTTTCTGGTACTTTGAGCAGTGATGTATTAAGGCGTAGGTACATTTTTTAGTCCATTTTGTCAAGTAAATATTTAAATTTTATAAGAATCAAATGAATTACAAACTTATAATTCAATTATTTTCAAGCCTAATTATATAAATACAATTTAAATTTACTTAAGTTCGTTATTATCAAATTATTTAGTTTTTAATACGCATCGCCTACAATATAATATATTAATAACTTTTATGCTAATCTATTGAAATATTTGGTTTGAGTATAACACGGGGGTAAACTACAATCAATAAAATTAAAATGTAACAATTTTAATAAACCTAAAACACTTAAGACTACATCATAAGCGTAATTATGATGGGGGAGTTTGGGGGGGAGGCTTAGCCTGTATCCTTCCTGTACCTAATGAATACGTTTAAAAATGTATAAAAAAAATAAAATTGGTTATGGCTTTGTAAATTATTTTCCTCATTTGCTTACAATATTTATTGATAAATAATCAACAAATATTTTTATTTTGTCATTACCATAGTTAAGTGGATCCAATTAAAAAAAAATATAATAATGTAGTATATTTAAAAAAAATATATATTATTTTGTTTTGCCTTTTTTTAGAAACGATGTAATTTTAATGTTGTAACGCTAAAATTAAAAATTTTAGTAGTAAAGAATTGTATTATTCGTTTAAATAAACAAGAAGATGTTGACTTAAAAGATTCGAAGAAACTATTATTAGATAAATCTGTCTATCTTAATTTATACTCATTATTACATGTAGCGTTATCCATTCCTGTCAGTTCGGCAACATGCGAACGGTCATTCTCAGCAATGAAAAGAATTAAAACATGACTTAGAACTTCTATGCACCAACAGAGATTTATAAATCTTTATTTTATACACATAGAAAGGGATATTTCATATAAAATTTGTATAGAACATATTTTAGATAAATTTTCTAAAAAAGACCGTAAATTCTCTTTTTAATAATAAAATTCAATATTAATATTCAAATGTATTAATTTTTTTGTTTTTAATGTTTAAAACATTTGATAGTGCATTTTAATGTGTTTCTGGATGGGTGTATAGGATGAGAACTTCTGTATCTCTTATATAATAAGGAGTAAGTAAATAAATTACTAATAGTTGTAGTGTGTTAATGAAACATAATATAAAAATCCAGTAAGATTTCAAAAGATATGCTGAAGGAGGTGTGGGGAGTAAAGCCCTCCACGACTCTTATTTGATATACATTTGTCCAGTCCCCTCCCCCCTCCCCCACAACTAAAATATTGAAATTGCGCCTATGGACTATATTTATCGATTACACATTAGAAGTATGATCGATATCGACATCTTGTTTACAAGCTATTTGCATACGTGTTTGTAACTTAATATTGGAATTTTAGACAAATTGATACATACAACTATAGAAGAGAAGAATGAAGTGGTTACTATATTGGATGTTTATACATTAAAGAACGTACATTTTTGATGGAAAAAAATAACTGTATACGTGTTATATTTAATTAACAGTTAAAAATAAATTTAAAAAAAAATTATAAACACATTTTACGATCAAGGAACATGATTACAGCTCTCAGGTCACACTGACACAGTGCTTTTTTGTTCACTGTTACAAGATTATAAATACTAAATAATAATGAAAAAAATAAAAAAAAATTTCAACATGATTACAATATTTTTTACAAAAAAAAAAAAAAAAAAATAGAATAGTTGCATTCAGGGTGTTTGCCTTCCCATCTTTAATACTCCATAAATATGTCACGAGAATGACCTATAATATGTACACCTGTAGAGATCAATGAATAACGATAAAAGATATTTTTAGTTTTTACAAACCTTTTTCTATGTCTATATGTAAACATACGCAATGCAACTACAATAGATTTTAAGTAGTAGTCGAATAGGGTTTCTAGTACGAGCAACTTGTGAATCAATATGCAACGTAAAACTTATTGGTGTTTGATGAGACGAAAACAAAAATACCATTAGCCTCGGGAAACGGACGATGCGTTTCAACTGTCTGACAGGGACAAGTATTGCAAATATATTATATTATAATATACTACGTACTCAACACTCGTTTCGTTGAATGCCGTCGCGTTGCATAACACTTAATACATTCACAAACGGCGTCATAAAAACGGGTTGATCTTGAATCTTTGAGAATCGGAACACAGCCACTGTTTTCCTTTGATCAACGAAACATACCTTATATTATCTCGGTTTGTCAGCTGTTCACATACAAATAAATAAATACAATTTATTTAACAAATTAAATTTAGTTTTATATTTCATATATAATACTTTAAATTATTAATCTATAGCATATAAATTGCATTGCACATTTTGTATTGTATGGGTTCATTCAGCTTAACGAAAATTAGAACAAACGTCAGACAAAAAAAAAAATTCCCAGTTATTTCATAAATTACCTAGTAAGTGAAGATAATGTAGATAATATGTCATTTAATATCATCTATATAATTGTGCACAAGAATATTAAACATTATGCATAATATATTTAATAATGCTAAAATAATATGCATAATAATTAAACATGATCCAAATATGCAAAAATATTCAATAGGTACCAAATTTTACCATTTACTCATTAGGCTTAAATTTAAATATATATTTTACATATACTTTGCTATTTTTTTTAACTAGGTACTTAATAAAAATATGTAAATCAATAGGAATCAATTCTATAAAAATATTGATATTATTATATTAATATAACTTAAATGTGTGCTAATCATATAGTTAACTATAAATTATAATTACCCGTATAATGAATTTATCCATTTTCGTTAAAAGCTTATAACTAATAGACGATTGACGATATCTGGCCCCGGAAATCAGATTGCCACTCATCAGTGTCCCACGGTCACGGGCTATTATGTATTTAATATAATATAGGAATATTTTTTTATCTATAGTCCTTTACTACATGGTACTTTTTTTTGTTCTTAGGCGGGGGAAGGGCTAAATCTCTACCAGTTATTACCTCCTCCATATCTACACGTAATATCATTGATTATTACTGAATTATATAATAATAATAATAATTAGTGAATTAAAACCATGCTTCATACTGTTACACGGTTATTATAAAACATAATATCAATGACAGATTAATTGCAAACGGGCAAGAATACAAGATGATTTTGATGTTAATAATTCGACTAGACACATATGGAGTACAATTTAACGTATATTGAAATAAAATGTTTATGTAAAACATTTTACTTTACCAATGACCTGCAGGTAGTACACAGATCAAGTGAAGGAAACGAGACTATTTCGGTATACGTATATGTTGCAGACTGAAGGAATTGTGAAGTAATCAAATGTAGTTATGTATGGTTAGACCCCGTGATAATACAGAAAAATTGTAAGATACACGCGTCTGGGATATATATATATATATATATACGTAGTATATGTACATTATAATAATAAAATATAAATACTGTAATGGTGGTTCACATTTTTCATTGTTTAATAAAAACATTATCAATTTAAAATAGTGTAAGTTTTCTGCATAGTGCATAATCATATTTTGTATAATATAAAATAATACAAAATATAGGATCAGTGAATTATAATAATAGTATAATACATTTATAGTTGTATGGTAAATAAATAATAAAAACAAAATGTTTAAGACAGTAATAGGTATTGGTATTGTACAGTATACACCATCAAACTAATTTATCGTTTAATTTTTAATAACCTCATGAAAGTAAATCACGGAAATGGATTATTTCTGTTGTAATAATTATTATGCCTGGAGGAACACTGTTTAATGATCAATTTGAATTACATAGTAGCATTCTAATTTCTACTATTGAATAAGAAATGAACATTTTCAATAGGAGATTTAATAATATGTACACTTATACCGACAGGTCTCGGGTCATAAATACGTGGGTAGTTATTACAGCAATTATATCAATTATTGAATTTTCATTGAAAAAGATAAGGAATTATGACTTACACTGTTTTTATCCGATTGTCAATCTATATTTTCTGAAAAATCTGTGTTGATTTTCATAACAAATACTACGGATGCGATGTATTATAGTATTATACAATATTATATTATTCATGGTATCTGTGTGGTGAAATTATTTTATGCCGTTATATGCTTTTTACCCTGGCGTAACAATATTGTTTGAACAACCCGCAGATACGTCGTTAGATGTAGGCATTTACTGTTTAGACGTTGGCAAAGTACCCATTTTAGCTTCGTTTACCATGCACGCCATAATTGTATTGTTTGATCGTCACCGCTATACTTCTATAGTTATAGTAAAATGTCTGTAACAGTTGAGCCTTTGGTTGGAAAAAAAGTATAACGTAACAGCTTGAACTAACTTGGGTTAGTTAATTTTTAAATATTGTTTAAAAAAACGACAACAACAAAATTATTTTGTTTTCTAAATTTGTATTTATTTCACAAAATGAAGATAATAAAATTTCTTTTTCTTTTTACTATATTCTTTGTCTTTTTTTACGACAAAATATACGCAGTCGTAATACTAAATACTACGCTTTCAATGTTGACTTTTTACGGTTGTGCAACAAAGTTTAAAATTATAGAAAGATGAACGTTCAATTATTACAAGATAATAAGTGGGCCATACGGGAAGAGGGGACGGAACTAAACTTGGACACAATAACAATATAATATATTGTTATAAACATCGAGACAAGAGTCGGAAGTAGGTATAAACTCAACTATTCTCGCAGTAATTTTTTTTCTCGAAACTCAATTCCAACGCATATAGTATAATATAGGAGTCATAGCGACGTGGAGCGCGAGTATAAATCGTTCGACATTTTCGTTTTGCATAATGCAATATCGTGGAAATCGGGTGGCTGCAGGGCGTGGGACGATCGGGCACGTTGCATTTGTTATATTACTATTACGACGACTACAACGCAACAATCGTACTCTATCGTAAGTCGTAGGTCTGTATAATGCAATATGTGCACCTAACCGTTTTTCTATTTCCTCTTCGCACTTCAAATCCTTTACCGTGTTCGTCCCGTAAATTCTTGCTCACCCGGCCACCCACGTTTCGTACTTCTTTGTTATAATTTTTTTTTCTTACCAATTTCCTTCTGTGCTTTGGGGTGGGGAGGGGAGGGGTGCTGGTTGACGAAGACGTGTTGAGTGCGTGAGTGTGGATCAGACCGGATATGGATGTTTGATGGGTAGTGGCGGCGGCGTATAGTTACACCCGCTAGCCGCCGCCACTCCGCAGGACGCGCGCACCACCGCGACGACGACGACGACGGACGCGCGCGCGACCACCACCGCCACCAGTAGCACACGCCACAACGATGGCGCCGAACGCCCATCGCCACCGTCTTGATTCGGTCGGTCCGACGGCCGTGATGCTGCTGTTGCTTCCGATGTGGCTTGCCGCCGTCGCCGTCGACATCGACGCGGCCGCGCACTACACCAACCAGTTCGCCGTCCGGGTGGCCAGCGTTGGCGGTGACCACGGACAGCAAGCAGACAGGGTGGCCAGGAAACACGGGTTCCTCAACCGTGGACAGGTCAGTTCCGTGTTTGTTTACATTTGTTTAAGATGAACGAAGAGCAGCTCTAAAGTTGCCCACATATTATTACGCATCTACACTGGTTTCACGATTTATATAAATATTTTTATTATTATTAATATAAATAATAATTTTGAATTTTTCTCTACGGCTGAACAATTTCATACAAACGTATGAAATAAAATATAGTACATCCCTTACAAATCCGAAACTCTAAGGGTTAGAAATCGAGTCTAGTTGATAATTTGAAATGTTTATGTTTTCTTGGTGGTTACCTTAAACTTTCACGGAGAAACTACAGACAAGTATTGAAGAAATTAAGACATTTAAGCCAATATCGTTATAACGGAGACGCATAGCTCACATTAATTTTTCAAATACCATGATTTATTGTTGCTTTCATATTAAATATCTCAACTCAGTAAAATCCCGCATGGACGTGCTAAAGCGAGAGTAGTGATATGAATGTCCTTACTCGGATTCCGTAAGACTTTTTTTGTGAATTAATGAGCGCGTATTAAAGTTAATGTGCAGTTGCGAGTTCGTAGTTGAAACTCCGAACCATAAAATAAATACAATCACTTGATGTAATACATTTTAATTACCATAAAACTGATGTAATGTTCTAATTTTACTATCATCATATTTATTGAAATAAAAAATCCTTCCTCTTTCGTGGGTTTAATATTTCTAAAAAAAATGGTATTTTTTTCTTAAAAAGTTAATAATATTCGAGTAGGTACGTTTTCTTGGTCAATGGTGAATTTTTCTAAGACTTATAGTTAGAAATTCGCTGATTATTTATATAACAGCTTATTAGTTATTTAATACATTATTTAAACATATAGTTAAAGAAAAATAATTGAAATTTAAAAAATGTTTTTATTGAACATAGTATTATCTACTACAATAATGTGAAAGTGCTTCTTTAAGTTTAAATTATATTTTATAAAAAAAAAAAAATGTGTAATAAATTACGTTTTAACATTTGGGTTAACTACCATCTATGTTGATAATAATACCTATAATAAAATGCAAACAGAAAAATAGAATCAAGTTTTAATAGTTTTAAAATTGTATAATGGTTCAAATGTTTTAAACTATATTATTATGTTATATATTCAAATAAAATAAAACTAAAAAAATATATTTTTTTGAAAACCAATTATACCAATGATCTTTATGTTATCATTGTACATCTTTATACAATCAAGGGAAATTTTTATTCCCTTTTTAAACTTCTGCTATTTCCACAATGTTATTAGAGGACTATATGAAACTTTATGAATTTTTATAATTGAAAATTGTATTTTTTTAAACACTCTATACCTAATAACTTATTCGTATCTCTTTGAGTTGAAAATACAAAATTAAAATTCATATAAAATGTCATTGTTATTAAGGATAGATGATCTTAAAACATTCAAAACATTAACTAAATTTGTCTTTGTACTTCATATTCAAAACATTTAATTATTATTGCCTTAAAAGTAGTGTACTTACAACATAATTACAACCCCCTTGATTTTCCATCTGAATATACACAGCTGTAGTAAGTAGTTAGGAATTTCTAGACTTATACCCCTATTTGTTATATTTAATAATTGGTGTTACCATATTTCATGTAACCCTTATATAGTTTTATTTCAGTTAAATTTGTTATACTTTATGTACTTCTATAACATTCTGTGGGTGTTTTTATGATAGAATCAAATAACATTTTTTCGATGTAGGAATGTGCAATAAAATAGGTGCAGTTGAATTAAAATACAGTTGAATTTAGAATTATACTCGGAGATGTATTTAGATATTCTACGCCTCAGGTAAAAAAAATAAAATTTCCTACATCGTAAAAATGTCTTTAGCAGTATATTTGTCAAGTAAAACGCATTATGTTGTAATCAATGCATTATTTGCTGTATTAAGAATCTAAAAATATATTACGTATACATAAAAATACATACACTGATACTCACAAGTGTAATACATTTATTGTAATGTAATAAATAAATTTGAATAAATGAAATTGAAAAAAAATTGGAAATATTTATGCCGAGCTTTTTTGTCGAAAAATGTATTAATCATATCATCGTAATTTAATTATTTCTTTATTAAATTTGACTTTATGGTGAAAAAAATAGCTAATAAATTCAGCCTTTCGTTAGTAATCCTTGATCTTAAATATGATTTGATTTTTTTTAAGATGAAAAATAGCTCTCTACAGAACAGTTAGAAATAGGGCATGTTTATAAACGCAATTGCTACATAAGGATACAAATCTTAATAATTATTTTTAATTTAAGTAAGTACAACGTTAGGCAACTCATTACTTGGTATTGTTAATACAAATGATAACCAAGCAGTAATAGTTTTATTATTTGTATAATTATTATTAAATCAGTCCCCAAAATTTACCGAGACTAAAATTTTGTCGCCCTAGGCCTAAGCCTCTTTCACCCTTTCTTTAAACATGGCTCTGATTATATTAATTATTACTTGTAAGTATATCACTTATGAAAAAGTAATAATGTAGTCATATCACTCCAAAAGTAATAACTATACAAGTCTACTTAATAAAATAATTAAAATGCAAGATATTACAATGTTCAAATTAAATGATATTAAAAAATATTTTTTATTAAAATATCAGCAGATATTCTATTTATTATGATAGTTGATGTTGATATGATGGTTAGTGTTATATTATCTTTATAAATTTATTTTATTAATATCTTATTATTGTTCAAATGTATTACAATATCTAAATCACTAGCTAGATATATATAATTAACTTTATTCTTAACCTTCAACATTGATCGATTTTAGATTTTTTGGTAATAGGTATGCTGTACCTAATATTTAAAAATTCAAATCCCTCTCTCAATAATGTAAATGTACAAACACTAATCTTTATTAATGAGCACGGATATGCTTGAATATACTCAGTAAGTACATGGAATGTTGCTAAATATTCTGAATTGCATCACGTGAGCAAATACAGCTTTTGAATTATGTTACCTTCTATAACCTATATAAAATATATTTATGAAAAAATAATATTTAAATTAAAGATTATTGATAATAATCTTTACAGATAACGGTAAACAGACAAGCAGTAAATATGGTTTTATAATTTAGTCATTACATTTCTGTAACAATGAGATAGCAGATTAAGCTTTCTTCTATGACAAACACAAACTGTATTTTATACAAACCATAATCAGAATGATTTTTTTTAATGTAAAGTTATTTTTTTTTACCATATTGTGTATGTGCCAGATAGAGAAAACGAACGTAAGCTAGAGTGAAGTTGTGTCTTCATATTGGAAATATATTAATAGAATAATATATTAATTGTCATTAAACTATTCAAGTACTTAAAAAAAAAAAATAAAAAAATATTTATACTTTTTTTTTGCGTTAAGTGGCTATTTTTAATGAAATCTAACATGTTATATTTATTTTTAAAACATATATTTCGTTTTAGTCAAGGTCGTAACCAGGAAAAAACTTTTGGCAATGGCAATCGGGGTGGGGTTAATGCAAAAGTAATCATCAATGTTTTTATTTATTTTTTTAAAACCGACATTAACCTGTTATCTTGATTGTAGAGTTTGTTAAAACAATACTTTCGATACATTTTTAATCAGAAAATTAAACTTTAGATTCCGAAAAGAGCGATGAATGTATTAGTTTGACAACGACTTTTTTAAATTAAATTTTTAATTTTTGTCATTATCATTTAGAGTTGTTAAAAAGCTTCATTTTCTAACTTGAGAGAGGTTTCTGGTAGTAAATTGTAACTAGTAAGTACTTTGTGGGGGTCAAAAGTAAAAATAAATTACACAACATCAGTTTTTAATAAAAATCAATTTTGTTATTTTATTGTAATTCAAATACCAATATACTTGTAATTTTTACTAAATTTTAATGTTAGCATTAACTAGATTTGATTTATAAGTTTTAAATTATCTTTGCTTTATTTGTGCTATTTTTTTTTATACACATTTGAAATTTTTATTTTTTTTTTACAGTTTTTTATTTGTTAATAAAAATGTCTACGCCCTTTCAAGATAAGACATAATATGTTCTTATAACAATTAAAAAAAAAAAAAAAATTGAGCGTAAATCTGTATTAAGTTTTTTAACTATTTGAAGTAAGAATTTGGAAGAACGTCACCAAGATTGGGATAATTTGCTATTTATTTAGTAGATTAAAATTAAAACTTAATTTTAGTTCTAATAAGTTTAGTATGATTAAAATACTTACAGAGTAATGATTTATACGTTTAATACAAACTTCAAATTGTTTTGTAAGTAATAAAAGTGACATTTGTTTGAATCTATTTTTTTCATTATTGTGGGTAAATTAATATCACTATAATTTAACTTTTAAGTATTCTATTCTGGATTTCCATCAATAGACGATTTTCTTAACTTGTGTGTTGAATGTATGAATTAATTAATCACATAACTTATTATATAACATTTATTTGCATGATTTATATATTTTTCTAAACAAAATTAATTATTAATGTACACACTTTTATAATTCTCCAAAATTACAGTCTGCAGATAGATAGTCTCAACATTTTAATCAAATGTAGTAGATAGGTATTTAATTTATTATATTTAAAGAACACGTATTCATTTATAGCAAAAATTTAACTAATATATAGTAACTATTATGTTTTTTTAATGAGACTAACTTTCTTAATTAATTTTGATAATCCATATAAATGTTGATTTATAATAAAGTCTACTGAATCCATACATTATTGTTAAAAATGTAAATAATATGATAACTATAATTATTAAAACACAATATTAGTACATCAAATATACCATATTGGTTTTACAACATTCTAAATGTTTGATATTTGGCTTCTATTATTTTGATCAAAAGAAGGAACGAAGTTAGGTTATAGTCGAAAGTATCCTTCTATAATATTTTTAAATATTATAGCAATGTCCCATGAGTTATTTTTTAATTTTTAATTTGCACAAATACTATAAGTGTTTGTCGATACATAAAAAAAAAAAAAAAACTCTAATACGTATTATCTTTAAACAATAAATTAAAATGAGATAGAAACTATTTTTTTAGATTTTACACATAAAGATTTCTGAAGGATGAGTTATTAAGAAAATATAAAAATACAGATTAATTATGTTTTGTAATGCATGTACACCTACTTATATTATTACACTTTCAGTTTTAAAGAAGTTATATTGATTATATGTAATTGCTTTTGTATTAATTAATTAAAAGTCTTTGAACATATACTAAATATATTTTAAATTACAACAATAATTAAAATTTGCTAATATGGGCCATTGTTATCATTATTAAAAGTTTCATGTATATTGTACCTACACGAAACAATACTACATAAAATGTCCTTAAATAGTTCATGTTTTTATTTCAATGATAAATATATTACATTTATTATTGTGTAAAGTAATAATACAATTTCATATATTTACATTTATATCAGTATACCTATGTGTGCTTTTTATACCGGTACCCCGGGTACCCGCAATATTTTTTTTACACTCTAATATCACTTTAAATTTCTTAAAGGAATCAACTGTTTATGAAGCCAAACTAATCTATATATATTAAATGAACGCGTGTAGTATATTAATTGCAATACAATCACAAATACATGTATTTTTCACATTTATTACATTTCTGAAATATGTTGTTGGTAATTCATAAAATACTAGGGAGAATATTATATGCACATTTTTATTATACAATTAATATGCAGTTACACAATAAAGTACCTATTCCATGTATTTATTTGTTTGTTATTGATAAATATGCTTTATAATATTTTCATATAATACCTTATGATATTATGTTACTTATGCATATGTTATAACTACACACAAATAATAGTATTATATGATCATTATATTATATCATTGAAACCAACAACAACTAGTAATAAACAACTTAAATAATTTTAATAGGATCAGAAGAGTCTGGCTATCACGTTTTATTCAACTCGGCAAGAGATAGTGGCATGTTAGTATGCTGTGAATTTCTGATATTAACATTAAAAATGATTCTGGGTTAAGGTTGGTAAAAATCATGCTGATTTACATTTTTCAAATATTTTTAAAGGTTGATGATAGTCATTCTTTACGCTCACAGAAATTATAGAAAAAATCGAAACTTTTTGAAACCAGTATTGACTAAAAAAGATTATAAATAAATAAAATATTACTATAAGACCAGCATATTCTTAATTTTACTCAAAAATAAATAATAGCTGAAAGACTTGTATTGTCTTTCAATACACCTGATAGTTTCCATTATTTTTGGAAAGTATATAATTGCATATTTTGCTAGTATCTTTACATAATGTATTTATTATCTTAATTATGTTATTCCTTACTCGGTTACTTACATATTTTTGTATACAAATTTAATGTTGATAAAACAAATTCAACACACAATTATTTACTTATATATTATACAAATAAAAAAGTAATTTTTTTACAACACATTTTTTAATTGATAAGGGAAATAGATTAATATCATTTTAATACAACAAGTTATCAAAATTAAACATTATTAAAAATTAAAGTAAAACTTGAAACTATACGTGTATTTGTGTGTGATGGTGGATTGTAATTTCCAGAAATACTGCAATCAATTTGTAAAATTATATATTTTTTTAAAATTATTAAAGGGTCTGTTTTTGTTAGGTATTATATACATTAAACATATCTAAAAGAACTCAACGATTATCATTGGTACATGTAGAACATAGTAACAAGCGTAAAAAGGTATTTGCTAATGGACACCCATCTAAACCTTTAAGCAAATATTGTAGAGCATATCATTATATAATTGAGGGTTGATAACTATTATTAAGTAAATTTGTTTTTATCTAATCGAAAACCCAAGTAATACCGTCACCGTATTTATGTATTATGTTAATAGCTTTTACCTTTGGCGAGACCACATTAATATGTTAGTAGTGAATATATATTTTTGATGTTTATTCGTTTTTAGATTTAAATAAAAATTGAGTAACTGGTAGATTATTTCTGATATGTACATCAATAATAATCATTTAAAAAATGTATTATTATTTATTATACATTTCATAGATATAAATTCATAAAATGCATAATGAGTTAGAAAATTTTAAATCATACATATCAGTAATATAAATATGCATCATAAAACAATCTTAATATAATAATATAAAGTAGGTTCTTATTTTGGTATGAATAATATCATATTGGTTTAATAGGTTGTAATAACTTAAGATTTTTTTTTATTGTAAGAAAGAATTCTGTTTAATATTAATGTTAAATTATAAATTTTATATAGTGATCGAATTAGATAATATTGTAAATTGAATTTGGTTTGCTATATAATATTTGCTATTAATTTTGTAACAACAAGTTTAAAATATTAAAATACATTTTAAAAAAACTAAATTTTGTATGAATACAACCAATAATTTTATTATATAAAACTGTAAAAGTAACATTTATTTGTATTTTGTGCATTTTAAATAGTAATCGAGCTTTTGTTACTTAAAATGAAAATTAGGCGAAAGGAATACATACAAAATTATTAAGACAATAAATATTTTTTAAATTTCTCGTATTACCATAATCTGACTATTTGACTAAATAAATTAAAACAAAAAATAATATTATATAATATTGATCATATTGTTTTAAATAATATTTTACATTTTAAAATTGATCATGAACTCTATTTTAATAATGAGAGTGTAGTTGGTTTATTATTGAAATTAGGTGGTTTTATCTATATTTTTAAAAAATTTATATGTATATAAATGTCTGTTTGTCTATCTGTTTTTCATGCATTTCCAAATTATTCAACCAATGCGATTAAATTTGGGACAGAGATAAATTAGATCTCTGGGAAGAAGATAGGCTAATTTAAAAAGGGAGAGGTCCAACCCTGTGAGCCGCTTAAACAAGAGTAGGCAACAAGAGTATTATACCAATAAAAAAGTAAAAGCTAAAGTTATGAGGTTTTTTGAATTTTAAAATGTTTTTGTTAAGTCATTTATTTTCTTCGATACTTTAGTTTTACTCGAATATACTAGCAATTGAAATGCATTAATTATAATGATTTATTAAATTTTATAGTTCAATTATATTCTTTATTATTGCATTATTTTTGGGAATATTTAAGAACATAGTTAAAGCAATATGTCTAGGTTAGTGATGCGTAGTGTATACTAATACATATGTTTACGTCGACATTCATAAGACTACCGACAGAGGAGTTTGTTGTTGGTACTGTATGAAAAGTGATGACAACGAAGCAAGTTGATTGGATGTAGTTTCTGAGAGTTAGCATGTCTGTAATCGTGTTGCCTTAATTGTTTTTATTTTTCTATTTAAAAGTTGAAGAGGATAGATAAGAGCTCATGTTTAATGTCTAGATGACAGTCATTACATTATTAAATATTCAGGCAAGTTGTAAATTTGACATTTGAAACCAACTGTAGAGACTCATCAGACCCAATAATATTAATGGTAATTTGTGTGTAGAGGAGATTACAAGAAAGATAGAATTAAATTAGTAAACATAAATAACATACATATCGAATGTGTGTATTATTCTTATCTTTTTTTTTATCAGCCTTCTGGATTCAAATTTTTTTAAAATTATAATTCAATAATTATTATTTATTTGATTAAAAAACTATATTAATATATTAATATAGACACTATTTAGTATTGTGATCAAATTAAGGGTTATACTGAAGAGAAATTCCTATCGCTTTAAAAATATTTTATGTCAAAATAAAAATATCTTTTATTTAGCACTAAGAAAGCATTTTATTAAAAAAAATTAAGTTTTACGGCTATATTGTGATTTATCCAAAAATATATTTTCTAAATATAAGTAACAAATAATATAGCATTATTAATAAAATGCATTATATATATAAGCTATTATTTGCAAGGTTTATCATTTAATAAAAAAATGCACGTGTATAAACATTTTAAAACCACTTCATTATTATAGTTTGATGATAAAAGCTGTCATATAAATTTCATTGGGTTCAAACCTTGATGTCATGTTGTTTATTAAAGGCCAAAATCGTGACCAGTGAATGATTTTATAAATATATCACATCGATGAAAATACTATTTTTTTTGTTGAACAAAGTTGATTTATTGCTTGATAGGACGTCTCTGGAGAAGCATGAAAGCCAATTTAAGAAATCCCAAGACCATTACGAACACCAAAATGGTTTAAAAACGGTTTACATGGTAACGTCAATACTCCATAATCAATTGTGGATAAATATACTCGTATTTTTAATCTTCGCATATCACTTTCTTGAATAATAATGTTTACTAGTAATCTTGCACCTAAATTATAGGGTGTAACACAAATGCCTGACAAATGAAAAAACTTTTGTTCTAATCATTATTTTATTTTTATATTTAATTTACAGACGCTTGCACCACAAGTATAGCACACATTTTTATTTTTTAACACAAAAAATTAAAAAGATTAAAATTTTAATTTTTTTGGAAATTGTAATGATAAAAACATTTATTTAAGTCAATTAGTTTATATTGTATAATTTTTTTTAAAATATCAATATTTTTTAGAGTAAATTAATTTAAAACATATTAACTTTTTTCAAAATATTATTTTCGAGCATTTTCGGACATAAGTACATATTAAATTATTTACTAGCCATATAATTTTCTTAATTTTTTTCATAGGTTTAACTTGTAGTAATTTTTCATTTTTATTCGTCAGGTCATTCTATTACATTCTGTATAAAAACGAATGTTTTTCTTTCTATCTTTTTTTTTTTTTTGTTCTCTATAGGCTCTAAAGCGACTTAACTATTTTCAATAAATGTTATTTTATTAGATTATTTGAAATTTGGGGAGGGTTTGTATTTTGTTTTTGAACTCACGTAGGTCGCTTAAGGTGGTTCGCGTGTAAATTTTGTTTAAGCTGATGAAAATAAAATATATTTTTATTTATACAGTAAACTCTGTTATGTAGAAGCTCAAGGGGAATAAATAAAAGTTTGATATATCAAAAAGTTCAAGATATCGAGTTTTATTATAATTGCAATTATTTTAAGGGGAATTAATTTGAGTTCGAGATTATGAAAAATTTGAGATGATGACATTCGACATAATAAGAATTTACTGTATATAGGTCGCTATTGTTTACAAATAATAAAATGATTATTACGATTGGATATAATTTTATGTGTTGTATTATATTTTGTAATTTAGGTTAATAAAAATATTTTGTTTAAATATGTTTGTTTTTACTTTATTTTATTTATATTTTTAATTAGATTTTAAGTCACCAATCACTATTTTTTCCAATTTAAAACATATGTATTGAAAACATCAATATTGTGATAAAAAATTTAACATATTATAATAAACTTTAAAACAGATAACATTTAATTTTCGTTTTGTTTGAATACAACCACAAATTTGTTATATAAAAGTAACATTTGTTTAGATTTTGTGTAATTTAAACATTAATCGAGTATTTTGTACTTAAAATTATCGTAAGGTGAACATAAAATTATAGGAATACGGACGAAAACTATTAGATATATTTTAATTTTAAAGTTATAAAACACTGCAATAAACTGAAAAACGTGCAAAATACATTTTTAATTAAAATTATATAAACAAAATATTCTGGAATTAATGTTTTACTACATAGACGCAAGGAAACAATTTCAATTTAACGTTTCTTATAATACTGGATCAATTGAATTAAAAAATCCTCTATGGATGTCTCTTTAGCTGACGATAATTAGGAGAAATGAGATTTTCTTAGAAAAACTAGGATGTTCATTTTGACTTGAAACTAAAATGTGCTGAATGCTTTTCCTTTTATCCCAAAAAGCCCTCTTGTCCAACCAATGCCTAATTCATTTAAAGCGAGTTTTCCTTAAGACTAGTTTTACAGGATATCTACTTTAAATCGATTTCATTCTAAGTATTATGTATTTTAAAGGTTCATAGGGATAATAAAATTGCGTAAACTCTGTACGTAGCTAATGACAATTATTTTATTTTAATGACTTATGAAGTTCAAAAATGTTATAAGAATTTTTATATTTATTGCTTTTATAATACATATTTATATCATGTATCTTTATTTTTTTTAAATATTATAGAAGTTAATTGTACATAGAATATTTTATATAATACATAATATAGCAATTGATTCCCTTCATATAGTTTCAATATTGTATTTAAACTCAGGATTCTTGAAATATTTCTAGTATATTTAATTAAGCTTCTGATAATATTAATACATCCATATTATTAAAAGCAATAGTTACAATTGAGTTAGATAGTTTATCAATGACTTTTTTTTTATTACGCTCATCAATATGTACGGTTATAATATTATTATAAACTCAAAAGCAACATTAATTTATCACTTACAAAAATACCTACGTATATGCCAATAATACAGCATCTTTGACCAACGAAGACAACATTTCGGTCATCGTCTTTCAAAATATTAAACGAATAATAAAACTAAGTACAATTTAGACAAATCCTTGTTAAAACAAAATCCAAATTTAATCAACTAAAATCTCTTATTCTTCACTGACTTAACAGTTATTCGCACAGAAGAAATTTCTGGAAACGATTTTCAATTGTTACGTGCAATCTACCAAAGATCATTACGATGGTGATTTTGTAAATAAATGTATTGAAATAGTAACTAAATGTCTATTTATTAACATCAATATGAATACGTATAATTGTACAAGTAAAAGTGTGAGTGTGTATGTGTATATATGTATGTAGATGCGATTGACGTGAAAGTACCTTTTGACTCAGTGGCTATGGTACATCTAAATACTTTGTTCTTTGGGCTCCCTTTTATTTGGTCTTTTCATTCTGCTTTCCATAGGAACTCGGCCAACGGCTTTGTAGTTGTTGTTGTTGCTTCTTGCAGCTGCGGTACTTTCAGCATGTTTTTGAGAATTGAGATATCAATCCCAATCTGATTTTTTACATTATTAATGTTAAGTAGTTATTCATTTAGTACCTAATATATTGTGTTTCCAGGAATTGCAAATTGGATCTTTCCTAGCTATTTATTATAATAGATAGCTAGTTATTTGCTAGTTATTTCGCAATAACCCTAAAGCGCATTTATACATGTAATATAATATAATATAATATCTGTGTGACTTTCTAGGAGTCGTAGCCCGTAACACAATATACTATGAATAGGTCACGCTAACCTCACCCCTGGATACCCAATGTCTCATGAAGAACCTTTAATATGTATAATATGTACTATACAATGTCATAAATTCTTTAAAATACATACTGAATGTGACACCAATCATGAAACGAGGAATAAAATAATATAGCATGCTACTTGATATTTTCTAGTGTTGCATAATGATATATTTTCAATTATCAATATCATATATGATATCGAAAAACGATATATAGATATAATTTATCAAATTTATCAATACAACATTAAATAAAAATACAAAATTGAAAATTTATTGATGGATTTTTGTTGGAATTGTTACATTAAAAAAAGTTTTCATATTATATTTTTATAAACAAAAATAATTAAATATTGAATAAAAATTACAGGTACATTATTTATTTTTCATTTACTATACCTCCGAGTTTTGTGTAATTGCTTCCTGAAAATATGCATAAAATAATAATGTACATACTTTACATACCAAGTTTGAATATTACTCGATGAACTAGATTTTTTTGATACGCACTGTTGCAAATGTGATTTTAAATTAGTAGTGTTACTACTGTACGCAATAACAGACTTACACGCGTGACAATAAACTTGTTTTTTATTTAACATTACACTATTACTATGCATTTAAAAGCTAACCTATTTCCATATATCACTACGTCATCCAGGCAATGATATTAACTTAAAATCGCTCATATTGTTAATATATTTAAGTAATAAATATTATGCATTATATATATAATCAATAATTATAATAAACATTATTAATAATGAATAACGCAGAAAAAATCAACGTAGACAATGAGAAAAACGAGACTATATAATTGTAAAAATCTAACTGTCACAGCGATATACGTTTATTGTAGAAGGCTTATAGTATTGATTATCGTTAGTATTTATCATTGATTCACTGTCAAAACTTTAAAAATTTATATAAATAGAAAATAGAATTGTTAACGATTTGATATTGATATCAAATTACTTTCGATAAATTAGTTATATCGATATCGGTAAAGTTGGTCCGATATT
Source organism: Pentalonia nigronervosa (assembly GCA_014851325.1). Taxonomy (NCBI): domain Eukaryota; kingdom Metazoa; phylum Arthropoda; class Insecta; order Hemiptera; family Aphididae; genus Pentalonia; species Pentalonia nigronervosa. The sequence continues at coordinate 325,767 of JACXSJ010000431.1, read as the reverse complement.
GATATCGATATCGTTTTGAACCACTAATATTTTCTATGCTAAACGGAAAAACCATTTAATCATATATATGTTTTTAAAAATATTTTTAAAAAAAATGTATCAATGACGTTGCTATGGTAACGTAATCATATTAACTATCGGTTGTTTGGGACAACCTTACAAAAAATATTTTTCTAGATTTAGAGGTCAATTTTTATATTTGTTGTCATGGCAACGTAATTATATTATTCATCAGTTATCTGGGCAAATCTAGACACTGTAACGAGAAATTATAATGTTTTAACTTTAATTTTATCTTTGTTATTGGTTAGTTGCTATAACAACTGTGCCTAACGTAAAATCAGGAACGCGAATTCAAACAGAAAAAAAGCTATATTCAGCCGGAAAACATAATATATATTATGTTAAAACAAAATATCTGATGACTTATTCGGAACCCTAAAACAAAAACTTCCAATGTTCGGCGTAATATCCTTTCTCCAGAAATCGGAGTTTTTTATTTATTATGCTATACAGTTGGGGCCGGAGTGGCGCAGTGGTAACGCAGTTTACTGTGACTCACATAGTCATCGGTTCGATTCTAGCAAAATGCAAAAAATTTGTGTGATTCTATGCAATCATTATTTTCGAGTGCCGTTGTCCGATTGCGTCATCCGTTTTCTAACTAGGTCCCACTCTACTGGGAGTGAAGACCGCACATGTCTCCACTTGGTGAAGGAGGATCGTATCATGCATATAGTGATATATATATATATATATGTTAAGGCTAAAGTCCGAAACGTAGTTAAAGTGCACATTATCCATACTAGTTGGATAAAGTAAACACTTAAAATGTAAAATCATAGTTTCGTACATTAACCATTGATGGATGGAATTGAAGTAACTGGTTAGAAAAAAAAAACAAAACCTGGTATTATATTATAATATTATGTTCAACGGCACGAAATGTAAGATATGAAATTACTTATAGTATTGTCAAAGATAAGAAGGCATTTTAACTTAGTATAATAATAATAATAATAATAAATAATAGTAACAATACACCATAACACTATCTCTCTTTACCCATTTAATTAGCATTTATCGTAATCGTTTGATGTTTATTTCCCAATTAATTAAACGAGATCCACGAAATTTTCTGTTTGCAGTAGTAACAATAAAAGATGGAGAATTCTATGAGCTAGGTAACAAAGAAGGAACTATAGAACAACATTATACTAGGTCTCAGTTTGATATTTGTCATGAGCCATTCATTAAAGTAGACAAGGTGTTAAATATAAAAAAAAATTTACGAGAAATTGCTAAAAATATGTTATTGTTAGGTGGCAATGCGGCAAAGTGGTTCAACGATGTGAATGTAAATCTAAATGCAAAAAAATAAATGCAAATGTAAAGCATTAGGCATTTTATGCAATTTTAAATGCCATGAAAGTTTACTTTGTTTTAATAAATAAAAAAAAATATATATATTATCCATTTCATAATAGTTTTTATTCACAGCTAAAATACGAAATTTCTAATGCTCATATTATTCAATTTCGGACTTTAGCCGTAACACACACACACACATATATATATATATATATAGATAAATAGATCACATGATCTTCCTACTATCTACTTGTGATGAGCATTGACGAAGATCTTGAGGTTGTTTCAATGAACATTAGAAAAAAAAATATGGTATACAGGCCATCTTTGAGGCTTTTTGCACGTATCTACCAAACTTCTCCGTCCATTTCGGTCCATTGCATCATCTAATCACTTTGATATGTCGGTATTTGAGCGTTCTCTCTTTACCCTATTTTACCATTACTAGTGAGATCTTCCCGTTGGTATTTTTTTTTAATTAGATTTCTTATCAGAAAATTTCGTATGAGAACTTCATCAGCTCTGCCAGACATGGCCAGCCCATTTAAATCGCTTGGCTTTTAGGATTGATTGTATATTTGGCTTTTTATATAACCGTTCCACATCATCATTTTTTCTTCTCTCATACTCTCCATTTTTGTTTAGAACAGGATCGTAAATTTCAACGGTCAATAGCTAGTGTATGATACGTTAAAAAATATGAGATTTCCAAAGCTGAAGAAAACAAAAACAAAAACAGAACAAAAACTTCTTTTGATCCAACCCATATAGTTGGGAGCAAAAGGTAGAGAGAAAGAAGAAAAGAGAATACATTTTCAATAAACATAAATCAAATTTTTGAAAAGCATATTAAAAATAAATTATTCTAGATTTATCAATACGTTTTATCTAGAGTACGGATTTGTATGCAATTGTATATTTTTTCTTTTTCACATATTTGGATTTTTGTCAGTTATTTATCTTTAATAACTATAATAGTTTGAAGCTCATGTCAATTTTTTTTTTTTGCAAATTACTGCATATTTAATGATTATTGCATATTTGTGCTTATTTTAACAAAATTCAATATTTATTGCATATATTGAAGCAAAAATGTAAAAAAAAGTATAAAATAATATTTTGTTAAGCAAAAAATTCAAAAATAACTTTTATAAGAACTAATAGGAAACTTAAATAAAGAATATAAGTTAATTATATAGATACTTAAATATAAGTTTTTAAATTTATTTAAAATTATTTTAATACCTTAAATAAATTTATAAACTAATAATAATAGTTATAATAATTGCACATTTTTTTAACCATATTACCCAATTAAAAAAAATTTTCTTGTATATTTTTGCGATATTGACTGCATAATATTATATAGCATATTTTAATAATTTTTGTGCATATACATAAGCGCCCTAGTTATAAAATAAAGCAGGTATAAGTTTTTTTATTTTAATTGTTGTATAGTCAATAGATGCACATTTTTTTTTTTTAATTTGGTTAAGTAATAGCATGACTTTAGTATTCAATCCAGTTTAATTAAAACATATGCAAACGTCAATTAGTAAAATATAAAATACAACAGGAAAAAGACAGTGCCCCGAATTGTATTTAACACAGTTTAAATAATTTAAAAGAATTAGTAATTACAAATTGATTTAAACAACTCAAATAAATTTTTATTATTTATTATTAGCTTAATATATGTTTATAATATGGTTAGGTCAAACGCTCATTGAATGAAAGCCCCACATTTATAGTTTTTAAATTGTATTACCTACATAAATAAATTGTATTTTAAACTGAACAAAAAATAATTTTATAATTTATTTCAAAGAATCTATACTATTTTCAATAATATTAATAATGGTTCTCCGTATGAAAAAAAAAATACATACACATTTTTTTTTTTTTAATATTATACTATAAGTACTAATTTAATGTAATATAAATTTATTTGGGCACTGAAATAGTGCTCCATCTAACGCCTCATTTAGGGTTTTAAAATTAAACATTAATTATAAATATTATCATTTTTAATTTTACAGATTGTAAATTATCATATTTATTTATTTTTAATGAAAGAAAAAAGTATATTGTAAAATAACTAATTAGTTAATAAAGATAATATACATGTTAAATTGTTATAATTTTAACCTCCACTAATATTTGAAGTACAATTTACATTTAGCTCTTAATATATATTTATATAATGGTCAACATTTAAAATATATAATTAATTAATGCAACTTGTGAACAAGTATTTTAATGATTTTTATTTCTATTATTAATGACCTATTGAGTGTTAGCAACACGGATCAAGCTATTCATAACAGTCAAATGTATTACTTATAATGATTGTCAACTAATGTATTGTGCTTGACTAAAAAAACACGCTTTTTGTTCTATTAAGTTGTTTAAATTAAATTAAATTTGAAACGTCATACTAATAAATGCTATTCGTGTTTAAATAACAAACAAATGCTATGGCTTTGGATATTTGATAATAAAAAAAAAAAAAAAATGTGGAATTATAGACACTTAAAATATCGTTATATTTACAATTAAACTTTGTTCATCACGATATTATTGATTGAGTGAGAATCATCCAATATGTATCAATGTGTGTATATATAAATATAAATATATAGCGTGAGGAATTTAAAGGTTGTGTTGTATTGTGTATACTTTAGAACGACGAATACTAAAATGAAAAAAGTTTATTCTTTCAGTCGTATATTTTGTTTTTCGATTTCGGTTGTAGGCTGTACATTTTATACATTTAAATTGAAAAAAAACTTTATTTTGTATTATAGTTGACTTAACAGTATATTCTATATATTGAAAATATTGATCGTCTAAACATATGATTAATTAGTATTACTAACGCTACATGCAATGTATATGTTAATTAAATATGTAATCTCTGAACATTGTATTATGAAATTACAATACATAATATGTTTAATTAATATTATATACAAATATGGTTAAAGTATAAGTTAATTGTTACTGGTTTATGTTAAAAACAAATAACTATTTGAATTTTTTATAGCTATTTTTATTATTATTTTTTGAAATGATTAAAAAATGATGTGTTGACATGAAAACGTTTAAATATATTATAAATAGAATAGTGATTCAAATATTTATTATATTTTTATGTTTTGTATTTTTTTAAAAAAAAAATAAATGTTTCTAAGGTTTACCTACTGTTTACATTTTTAAAATGTTATGAAGTTAAAATAAATATAATAATATAATAATTTTTGTAAGTATAAATAAACGACTACAAAAGATACAAAAAATAATTGTAAGGCGTAAAATCTCCAAAATCCTGTTATTCTCGACTTTTCGTGAAGGAAGGAACCTTATTCACCAAAATTAATAAACATATTTTTATTTTTTGTTTTTTTCTATGTTTCAACAATAATTTTGTTATTAAATTGTATTATATTAGTAAGAACGAGACTAATATTTATTCGTGTGAAATTTTCAAAGTAGTTTTTATTTTATATCATTATTTTTCTTTTCTCCCTTGGGTACCAATAAGACAATGCTTTTGGACTGAGATGTAATGAAATTATACTTTTATTGGATTCAACTAACGTGGATATTAAAAGTAAATTTTGAAAATATTTTGTGTTCTTCACTGCTGTTTGAATTCCAAAATAATAATACGATGTTATTTTAATTATATTTTAAGAATGTAGTTTCTATAAAAACAATACACAGTTTAACAGAGTTGTTTTATTTTAAATTGTATTTGTAAATTAAAAGTATATATTTGTTATAAAAGAAAAATTACAAAAATAAATCAATAAAATATTAAGAAAAAGTACTCTTAATGCTCATGGCGGCATAGTATTGTTCTGGTTTATACTCCGAGGCTTATAAATCTTAAATTTAATAATACCACAATTTTATTTAGTTTTATTAAACTTGAGTACTTAAAATAAGTTAAATTTTGAAAAAAAAAAATTGAATATTAATTCAATAGAGCTTAGTGACTTTGACTTTCGATTCTTTACTTATATTAAGATGATATTATATTTGAACTTTTAAGGAAAATAATTGTTGATGTTGACATATTCTGGTAAATATCTTGTATGATTTTTTTATGACCATTTATAGACTAAAAATTTCATACTATAATGCTAATATATAATAAAAAGATTATGTTTATATTTATTAAAGAAACTTTGTTAATTTTTTATGATAAATAAAATTAAAACAACGATTCTTAAAGGTAATCGTTGTTTAAAAAAATAATTGGAAACTGTTACTTAAATGATTATTTTGTGAACCTTACTAGTTTTCTCTACGTTTGAGAAAAAATGCTATACATTAATACCTTATTAGCCCAAAATCAATTTTTTTAAAATATTTTTGAAATGCAATATTTATTTATGACAAATTATTACTTTTACAGTAAATAATATATTTTATATCTTATTAAAATAATAACATATTTACGCTATTACGAGATGAGTGAAACAAACACTCGACATCTAAATTCAATCAGGTGTTTTTGGTATTAATTTCTCAATATATATTAACCTAGTTAATAAGCTATACGAATTTCATGATAAGTTTATGTAATAGCCTTATGTAAATATGTAATATATGCGTTACGGTTCCGAATCCGAAAATGAAAAAAGTTTACACTTATTTTATATATTTTGTTTCTGATACCAAAAGTAAATTGCAAAAATCTAAATTGCAAAAAGTTTGTTTGTCACCGATTTAGTTTTTGACAATGATCGACGACGATATTCAGGATTAATATTTCAGAATTAAAACTATGCCTATTATACTGTACACATTATGAAATGCAGTTTAAATATTAACTCGTTAAACCGTCTTTAAGACCGTCTTCGCTAAGAATTATATTTATTATACAATGATGAATTCAAATTTAACATCTACATTACCATGACTTAGATAAGGCACATCAGAAACCTTCTGTATAGCTGAGTGGTTACATACTTCACCACATTTTATTAATTATCATTACAAAATAACGAGTGTAGGTATTGTCAAATATATTTAAATATCTTTTCAATTTTATATTAATTCGTTAACATTTATTTTTTTCATACTATTTAAAGGATTACAACTTAAAAATGCTCAATAACCTAAAGTTTGGCTAATCAAATGTGTATATAATTAACTGAGTTTAAAAAATCAGTTAAAATAGTTTTAATTTATAATTTTAATCTAATTTAAAGGGTTGAGTAATAATGGCATACAACATTTTTATTTTATAATATCTAGTAATTATTGAAGGAATGGAAACTTTATAGTTTAAACAACTAATATATTAAAGTATTAAAGGTGCAACTAATTATACCTTTAATTTATTTTATTGAAACGAATTCATTTTTTTTCAGTGATATACAAAATAAAAGTGATATCATATTTTTGTTACCACATTATACGGATAAAGATGTGAAGTTTTTGAAGAATATTACTTAAAACTTTTATCCACTCAAACCTTCAGAATTATCCATATAGAAGACAATAATTTAAAAAAAAACCATGAACACATTATTAAAATATTGTTAGTTTGGTTATGTTTAATTAACTTTATGCAATGAAGTATTATTGATTATTATTTAAATTATAGAATAATTATAGTATATCTATTTATATTTTAAATTAATAAAAGGAATTTATTGCATGTGCGTGTGTGTAAGCGATCCACAGTCAAATATATTGCACTTATGGTTTTGAAATTCGAAACATAGGTAATTATAAATACCTAAGGATGTGCATCTTAATGATCATTTTTAAATTTCTTATTTTAAAGAAAAGCTAACTTAGACATTTTTTAGATCACATAAAAAAATATATTTTTTTTTGAATATGGTGACAATTGATTACATAAAATAAAATACTTATTAGAATATAATATTATATTCATTTAAATGTTTGAATACACTTAGTATTTTTACAATATTAAGGATATAACTTTAAACCGGTATTCTATATTTAGTTAAAATAACCTTAAGTAAAAAATGTGTTAAAAACGAGTGTAGTTTACATTTTAACGGAGTTAATGAAGAAATAAATCCACAGTTATTTAATTTGTCAAGACCAACACCGCGCAGGATTAGCTAGTTATTTAACACTATAACAAGTTCAACCAGTTATATGTATTGGAATTAGTTAATTGTTAAAATAGTTATTTTTTTTTAAACGCATCGTGTATGTAAATATGTTTATTGTTTTTAAATAAATAAAGTTAGATTTTGGTTGGTAATTGAATAAATATATATGAACTGTAAAGTGAAGCTTACAGATACCAACCTGGCAATATTGTACAACTAACTTAAATTAAAAAAAAAAATCTCCAGATCCATACAAATCAAAACATATCTATTGTCCATAGTTATTTGGTTGAAGATCATTTTATACATGATTCTGAGTTCTTCCATTTATTTTAACAATGATTCAAATTTTAATAAGTATATTTATGTTAAAATTTCAGAGCCGTTATAACCACATACATTGTCTTTAACTTCCTCAAAATAGTACATTTTATGTTTAGGATAACCATTTTAACTTTGTTATTTTTAATATTAGAATGAATTGTTCTATTATTAGCAGTACTTAAATTGAGTAGGGACGCGGAAGTAGGAGTCTCTATTCTTTAAAAACATATTTTAGTGTACCCTTTCTAATTATCTATATCACAATGAATAAAAAACTTAAATTTTCAAGTATCTATGCACATTTTTTTTTATACTTTTGTACCTTTTTATAATTTTTTCCAATTCATGTACTAGTTAGAATACTGGTAAAATATACGATTGTTATAATTTCAATTTTTAGACATTTTAATTTTAAATCGAATTATGCATATTTTAAAATAGTACATTTAGTGTAAACATTAAAATATTCATATTATCTAAGTTTAAAATTAAATATCAATCAAAACCAACGTGGGAACCTATATAATATTATTTTTTATTTGATAATTTGTTGTCATTTGTTAGCAAAACGGGACTGCACATACGGCTAAAACGGTCTATAAAGAAAGTGTGCTAAATATAATTTGAAAACTCTATACAATACAATATTTCTGTAATACACTATTTTGTTACAGATTGGAAGCCTTAATGAATTTTATTTGTTTGAACATCAACACGTTCGTAAAAGATCAATTTACGTTGATGAAAAATACCATTCTCGTCTAAAACTTGATCCACAGGTAATATAAAATATTAAACTATATTCATTAAAATTTATATGTACTTATTGTATCTACACTAGTATTGCTTCAATATATTTTTATTTGCGTATTAAATAAGTATGATAACTGATAATAATTTATTTTAGAAAACTATAAACATGTTTGCTATTTAAGTTCTCGCTAACGCTTATATTTTATATAGCTTTATTATTAGGAGTGACCAAGTAGATTCTTTTAGAATAAACTTTGAATGTGGTAACATTTGGTTTATTTTTTTCTTTATCGAAACTCTTTATTAAATTTCCTTATTCAATTCATATACTGTGTATGGACTAACAAGTTTAAAAGAAATGTACACACACACACACACACACACACACACACACACACACACACACACACACACACACACACACACACACACACACACATATATATACCTACACTAAAAGACAATTCATATGTCAGTTGGAATTCATAAAAATAAATCAAAATCCTAAACAATAAATCTATATCAAAAAGTAACATATTTTCCATCATATGTACCTACAAATAAAAAAACTTCGCTAGAAAAGAAAAGGAAAAATGTTGAGAAATTCATCTTAAAAATACATAATGAACGTAGAAATAGTATGCATAAAGAAACTTTTAATTTTTCAATTATATTAATCATTTTGTATATAAAAAAAATTTAATAAAAATGCATAAATAGTTTTTGAAAAAAATTGTTTCAGTCATTGTGAAAACAACTTTTGTAATATATTTATTAAAATAAATAGTTCGCTGTTAACATAGGTATTGCTGACATAATGATTAAAATATGTAATAATAATATATTATACACTTGAATAGATAATATAATACAATTCTCCATCAAAATAAGTTAAATGAAATGAGTGGTTTAAGTCAGGTTTTTGTTCAGTAGATACAAAATATTTATATATATTTTAGATTGTGAGCAAAGATGATTGTATTGATTTTATGGTTTTATAATGATGTGTGCGTTTATTTTTTTTTTTTAAATTTATTATTAAAATATTTCAATGTAATATTTATATGTTTAATGTATCAATTTAAAATTGATAAAAAATGTTAAGTTTATAGGTAAGGCTTAAAAATGTAATAGAACGCTTCTAAAAATTCTCCTTACAGAAACTTAAAAATATTGAAATTATATATTGGTAATGCAAAATTTTTATATTGATATTTCAAGTTTAATTTTTTATAAAAATGGATATTCAAACAAAAAATAATGATTTTAGTTATTTTGATGTTATACAAAAAACATTTTTTGCGAGGACTTGAAACATTCTGTCACTACGTATATTATTATTTATTATAGACAATGTAATTTATTACATTGCAATATTTAAATTAATTTTTAAGTAATATTTAGATTAATTTAAAGCTACGAGCTTGTGTTTACATCATCGATTGCCTACTCGTGCTTTTTTATGGTACGATCGATATTAACTTATAATTTAATAACTGTTAGCAATATTATATAAAATAAGATTATAATTTTTATATATAATATATAAGATATGAATATTGATTTTGTCAAAAATTAGTTTAAACTATCGTGTTTACTAAAATCAATATAATATATGATAAAATATATTTATATAATAAAATATGCTGATAGGTTGGTATTTTAATGGTTTTGGTATGCAATGATTTATCATTAAATTCAAATTGAACACATATATTAAAATTACGAGAAACATTTTCTATACATTATATGTATACATATTTTTTTCCATTTTATTCCGATGTAGTTAGTTGATACAGAGCAGTTATTCATATTATTTTTAACATTAGAAAATCTGATTAAATTCATTGCTATATAATTAAACCTACGACATTGGCCATTGGGAGGATATACCGATGCACGAAGTCGCATGTCGGGGTAAAAGAGGAAAGATGGAAAAGAAACGTTTATAGAATTCCATACACTTGTTTTAATATTGTTACCCGTCAAGGCGTGAAAATAATGACATTATAATCCCATTTCTTAAATTCTGTCGGGACATCCGGAAAACGGATCCCGGAGTGGTTTTTGTGTGCACATAAGTCCGCGACAACGGGGATGAACAAGATTGATGACGGTGTTCCAGAGAAATGAAGGGAAAAACCGCTGAGCTTTTGTCTGCAGTCCGGTAACAACGTACAAACTAATGTAATTGGATGATCCCGGAATTCCCTGAAAATTCCGTTTTAGAATTTAATTTAAATATTAACACACGGCATTCATAAAGTCGAATGATACGAGAAGCTACAGGAGTTCGAAAAAGTAGACTGAAGAATAGCATAAAAAAAAAAAAAAATAAAGAAATTATGAAAAATAAAAACCCACCCCGGACGTCCGGATTCAGGAAAATGTTTCTGTCCAATGACAATATTTGCACCCTTCTCTCTCTGTATTCTTTTTTTTTTAAACATAGCAGGTCCAGAGTTTCATGGGCGTTGAAATGTGCTTGAAAATGTCAAGCTGGCCCAACAGCAACATTTTCAATTTGCCTTAAATTAAAACTTTTAATTTAAATTATATAATTTTGTATTTTTACATATATTTATGAATTACGGTATTAAATTATTCGTAAATAAATTAAACAATAATTATCAAATTAAATGTTCTATGATTTAATTTATACATGAAAAATAACATAAACTAATTTGTTAACTATATATCATATTATCAGAATGTACAAATATTAATTAAATTGTTTTATATTTGATTGAAATATCGATTATTTTAATTTGAAATGTGACAGTTTTCAAAATGTTTTAAAAATAGTAAACATAAAATATAAAAGATGTACCTATGAGAAAGTGTAAACATTCAAAATGTATTTTAATTATATTTTAATCCTAATATTTTAAGCTAAATAAAATATGGACCATGAATAAATATTTAATAATCATAATAAAATATTTTGTATGAATAATTTAAATTATCTTAAAATGTAAGTTCACACATTTTATCTACAATATTTATTATAATGATATTACTAAGCGGTGAGCGGTAGTTTTTTCACTCTTAGCTACATATTATCTATACTGTACTGAGGTGTGTGCATTGTAATAGCTGTATAGAATCATTTATGTTTTATGTACATAGTAAAGTTTACTTTAGATTGCTAGTTAATATAGTATTTTGTGTACATAATAGTATTTTTTAAAAGCGTTGGCTCGTTTATTTATTATTTTTTGAAATATGATTTACAAAAAAAAATATACTACTTACATTTAAATCCATTAAAAATATATTATTTTGTGAATTCGATTTTATGATTATAATTGCCTAAGTGAGGTCAGATGATCAAAGCGAGACGAGAGCTTTTTTGATCTATTTTACCTATTTGGCTATTTTTTATTTATTATTTAGTTTAAACTTTTAAGGAAAACAATTAAAATACCGACTAATAAATTGTTTTTTTCTTTAAAATTTGTTTAGTATGAATACTTGTTATGTATATTTAAAAATAAATTATAATAGATGCTGATACTCAGTGAATGTCAGTATTTTAGATACAAGTATCTAAGGTACAGATCATAGATAAATTTGTAACCTGTATATTTTGACATTTGTTAGTTGTATTTTGTATCTACATCCTTTTTCTTTGACATATTTTGTACGTACTTTTTTATTATTTTTTGTGTTACGATACTAGATACTAATGAAGGTACATTTTATTTGGAACTTAACAAAAAATAGTCAATTATTTATTTCATGAAGTTTTTAAATTTGCCTTGAGTTATTTCCACGGCTGATTGATGGAATCACAAAATTAATCATCGTAAAACAAGTTTACAAAGTTCTGCACTTTTTGAAGTGTAAAGAATAAATTATCTTTGAATTTGTTATATAAAAAAGTAACTTGCATATTTTTGAAACTATTGAATATATCTAGAAAACAATATTAATGTATCTAGTGTTTTATACATAGATTTTTTTTCAAGTATTTGGCCTCAGCTAACAACTTGGTAAAATTTTAAATAATAATTAATTTTTGTTTTTTTTTTTTTTTTCAAAATAAAAATGCATTATCTTATTCAAACGATATGAATATATGACCGTGATATAAATACAAACATTTTAAAAACCCATTATGTATAGAAAGTAATAATATATATATTGTAATAGAGTAAAGTTTCAAGTCTCTACGATTATTATTTTTCGAATTTTAACATAATAACTCAAATTGTTTTTTCTTTTACATTTTTTATTTCTTCAACATTCGAATTGCAGATGCTAAGTAAAACAAATAGTGGCTAAGTTGTATTTTAATAATTTTTAATTACTGTAAAAACGATTTATGATTTATGATTTCGTTAAGCTTTTTAATCTTAAAAAAGTCTAATATTTTAAATTTCTATAAATATTTTTAAAATTATATCATGTCAAGAAAATGCTAATAATTATAAATTGTTGGTGATAACTTAAATATTTACGTTTATTTGTTTTATATAAAATAACATATTTTCATAATTTTTTTTCAGTTTTACTTGATAATTGTGAAAAGTATTGGGAATTTTTAATTTAGACCTGCTCGTAGTATGTACAAGATCTATTTTTTTTCCAGAACTTCCCTCAAAAATGTAAATCGACTTATTTTACTGTTCTAAAAGTTGATGATTCGATATAAATTAAAAAAAAAACCAAATGATTGTAAAACTATAATACATTCATAGCTTTACTGAGAAGCTAAGTGCAAATACTTATAAGTAGTATATATTTATTTATTTTTTAAATTCTTAAAATGCGGTTTAATTTTTTAACAATAAGTTGAGTATATATACATATTCAATCTGTATAGTTGTAAGGATTCTATATGTTGGTACTTACTAAAATGTATGTTTTTGTCATCCATTCGATTTTTAAATACGAGTATATAAAAAGAGTTTAAAAACTTACAAGTTTCTTAAAGTCTTTTAACGATTGAAAATGTTCAAAAAATACGTTATAATATGGATATTGGAATATATTTATAATCTATGCTATTGTAGGTTTTTAGTTTCTAACATAAATAACTAATAGTTATCTATCAATATGTACTTTCTAAGAACTATGTCGGTTCATTTTTTTTTCAAACCGCTATTGACCGTTCTAATTTTCTTATGGACTATAAACTAGTATACAGGCTGTAATATAGTAGTTAGTAAGCTAATTCATCAATTTATAATATTTCAACCATTTCAGGAACTTGTAGTTTTGTTTTTCTTTGTTGATCGTTATATTATATTACTTATTAGTTATCCACAATAATTTTAATGTACCTAAATAAACATTTCAATAACCATTATATTGTATTTAGATATTTATTTCTGATGAAGTTGTACATATATATTTATTTATGTATATTTCTCGTGTAGACCATAGGTGCCACTTAGCGTTAATTTTAGGGGTGATTTTCTCTCTACCACCATTACATCTGTATATACATTTCAAAACTGTTGATAACAAATGTTCGTAATAAAACTTCAATATTGTTATTTATGTGTATATTAATTAATTTATTTCATTTATAAAGTAAATTATTGTCTTATTATTACAATTCAAGTTAAATTAATATAACAAAATATACAAATAATATTTGTTTGATATTAGTAATAATAAGAATATAATGTATTATTTGAACTTAATGTTCTTATTTTGTGCTGTACTTATCTAACACTGAATCTGTTTTTATGTTATTTGCAATATATTTCTCAATATTTAAAATGGATAAGTCAGTAAATTTTTGTTGTAACATACTTGTCCTCAACTCATTTTTAATTCGTTGCATACTTGAAAAACTGCGTTCACATGTTGCAGAACTTATTGGAATTATAAATGCTATTTAAAATAACATATTAATGCTAGGAAAAATCTTTTTATGGTTTGCTTTTTTTAATTAAAAAAAAAAAAAAATCCTACATAAAATATGTAAAGAAACCGTTCATTATTTTTGGTGTTTAATAACAGGGGATAAATAAGGCGCTCAATTAGAGTTTGGAAGTGTTTGTTTTCATAAAATTGTACAATATTATTTTTCATATAGGGTATAATTTTCAAAATAGAAACTATTATACTTATATGAATTACATATCTCAATTAAATGATTAGACATAACTGAATAATATTTCGAATATATAAATAACAAAGAAAAAAATATATTCTTATTTGTTCTTGTTTTATTGATACAATGTAGGATAATTTTTATTATTTGAAATATAATCATATAGTATACGTTTTAAAACTGTAGTTATTCCACGTGTTAAGTATAATTTATCAACATTATAAAAACGAACAGCGTTTACGATGATACAACACAATTTCATGTCGTGCAACAAGTGAATTCTGGTGTAGAATTCATTTATAAAAAAGGTGGGATCAGGGTAAAAAACAAATTTACTGAGGCAAACTATTAAAAAAATGTCAGGACACAGTGGGAAATCGTATACAGTTGACAACTACACTGAGCACGGAAAGCCGTTCAACCCACAGGGGCACCCAATCACTCAACCCTCGTCGCGCGCGATTAACTGATGTTTTCCAGGGAGTCGTAGCCTAATGGTCCACCGACTGTGGCGTAGAATAATAAATCGTTTTAGCACGTAATACCACTATATTGTTTTTGATACGATGCCTTGAGATAAACGTAAAATAATATTGCTGTTTTAAGTTTAAAAAACTTCACGATAAGATAAGAATACAGTGAAGCAATTAAAATGTACAGTTGTGATAAGTTAGTAATGGACCGTATACTAATAGACGGAGCATCCCAAATTGGCGGAGTTTAGTGGTGCGGAAACGGAAAATTGCGTTAAAGTGATCCCATCACAAGTAGCATAAATAATTGTTCACATCTCATTTTTTATTTCACATAATAGTGTTTTACAATATTCCAACCATAGTCTTTTTATTATATTATTATAATTCAGGCTGGGAATGCAATACCCTAAAAATGCTCCAAAAATTCAAAATAATTAAAAAAATCTGGATTTAGTAATAAATTCCATAAAAAAACTTTGGTATTTACTCTGTTAACTGTGTGTACAAACTGGTGTGCCGGTGTGGTCTACGCACATGTGCAGAAAGGCGGAACAACACGATCAGCGTTACCCACGTTCACCGCAGGAACTACCACCACGCACCGTCTATGAGTATCATCAATATTATTATATTATCTCTGTCGTTAAAATTTAAATAGAAATGAAAATCAACAACACTAAAACTATGTTGACTTTTATAATATTCAATAAAATCGTGATACACGCTAAAGAGTATAATATATTATTAGAGAATAGGAATACTAAAAAAAAAAAAACAAAATTGACAAGTCTTTATCGTTTGGCGTGTGAGCTGTCTAATAAAAAATCGATTATTCGTTTCTCAGTTACTTCGATCTGTATTGTCACATTTTTTTTTCCTTTAGCGTAAAAGCTTTTAACACAGACACACTGCGTTTCCTTTGAAGAACCCGTTGGGAAATTTGCCATTTATCTCGTGTCAGAGAACTGAACATTTATTGGCATGCCATTTAAAATAGTATGGTGGCTCTGTAACCCACACAAATAAACACAAAAATCTAACGTCGTTTGTATTTTCTCTAGAACTTTTGTTTTTTTATGCGACGTTTCAGTTCAGTCTTATGTTGAAAATGCCTACTGTGCTGTTTTATCTGCAGTATTTTTGCACTAAGAGTCAAGAATTTAACAGAGGACTATGCAATAATTGACAGCCACGATAAACCCCAGTATTTACATATAATAGTATGTTAAACTTTATTTTAATTTTTTTTCTTATTTATTTTAACCATTAAAAAATCGTTTAAGTAAGTTTAGAAAACAAGCAAAAATGTACCTACAAATAATCAAATTTTATTAAGATACTAATCTAGGAATATTCAATAATTTATAGTTATGTGTATATTAATATGTAATTATTATATAGTTAAAATTAAGATAAGTAAAAAAATATAAAATCAACAGAAACCTAAACTAATTTTACTGTGAATATAAATAATGAAACACTGAGTTTTTTGATTTAATGTATATTATTGTATATTGTATACTAATAATGTACAATATAAATTCAATGATATTATGAAGTAATTATCTTAAAAATTAATAAATATTAATATTACTCTTTGAAACTATCGTAAACTATTTTTAAAATTATCGTTAAATTGTAGTCATTACTATTATTATTTAGTATAAAAATATGATTTATATATTTGAATGTTCGTGCATTTTATAACTATATAAAATTACGGTGTAGTATATTATTTTAAATATTAATCTATTTCCAAATAATACATTGCAATATATCAAATGCAAAATTTATTAAACCGCTTATATACTTTTAAAAATCAAGTTAAACTTACACTAGTTTAAGCCATATTTTACTTTAGTATTTATAGTTCATAATAAAATGTTGAATCTGTCAAACTTGAATATAGTGTTATGTGTATGATTCATCAATGTATAGGCATACACAATTATTTCGTTGTTACATATTATTCTATTATGGTATGATATGTTTTTGTTCAGGGTTATAAGTTAATAATTTAAAACAATTGTATTATTTTTAAATGATATTTGAAATGTCAAGGATTCAGAAAAGCTTTTATTACATATGAAGTTTGGTTACGCATGGTTGAAACAAATGTAGCCAGTTCATAACAGATTGCTTTTTGGTAGTTTATCCACCCTTTTCACTGAAAAAAAAATATTAACCAACGTCATGGATTCCCTAGCTTCTCAAGAGAATTTATGTAACTCTAGTGACTGTATCGTAAAAAAAAAAACTTGTACTAAAAAAAAGTATCTGGGTAAGCCGTAAATTTAAATTTATGATGATAATTTGGGGCCGAAATCCCGCAAGACTATGTTCGGAACTTTTACATACAGACACACATATTACATGCATTTATTTACACATTTTAGTGTATATATTGGCTGTTCATTATTAGAAGAGGTATATCAATCAATATGTTTATAATTTTATTACTATAAAGTATATGTTTTTTTTTTATGTATTGATATAATAATATTAAAATAATTAACAAGTCCATTTTTTTTTTTTTTTAGTTGGTTAAGGTTTCTTAATTACAGATGTTATAAGCTTGCAATAACATAATAGCTAAAAATAGAAAAAGTTTATACATACATTAAAATACACTATGTTCTTGAAAATATAACTGACTGTAAAGGAAAAAAATGTAGATCTTTTGATTAAGATTTATCTTATGGAAAAATGTACAGATTACACCGGTGTTCTCATCTTTGAGAGCTTGATGTAATAAAGGGGTTCTATAGGATTTTGTGGGTTTTGGCGAATTTGAGGCAGTTTATCTCTATATTCTCAATGGTTATTTCAATTTAAGTGTCATATACTAGAGCTGGTTATTTGCTGATGAGGTAGGCATGAGTTAGACGGGCATGGCCGATTTTTGATGTAATAGTGACTTTGTCTCTTCTTTTAGTGTTGGAAATACTCTCCCATTTTTTATGAAAAGTTTTTCGTTTTTGAGTTTGTTAGATAAGGGTAAATTTTGCCAATATTTTTGCCATACCTTCTATTACTTTGAATTGTAACATATTGAAAATTTCAAATGTAGTTGTATTAATTTGTGTGGACAGTGAAGATGTGAACAAGTCTATTAAAATACTCGTATTATAGATGATACTTTTTTTTTGTAACAAGCAATATTGTAGGTATGTTAATGTAATTGTTTTAATTCATTTATACAATGAAAACATTTTAGAAGAGAAATAGGTATTAAACTATTCATTATTTATATCCATGTTTAATTTTTTCTGTTAAATATGTTATTTTATATAATTCAAATAACATTTTGACAAATTTTATACATATATAATAAATAATAATATGGTCTATTAATATGAAAAAATCTATAATTATTAATTAAAATATGTTGGTAAACAATTAAATAGTACAATTATGAATTATACGCATGGTAAAAATAAATAAATTATTATTCTTAATTATTCATAACGTATGTGCTAAATTGACAAAATATGATCCACTAAGTAATCTCTTAAGTAAATATTAGATGACGGTTTTACTGATATTTTTATCAGGTAGGTAGAGAATTTTGTTTAAATACTATTATTGTTGTCTGCTATATCTTATACATTATTTAAAGAAACATAAAGATACTTTAAGTATTCAATTATTTTTTTAGAAACTTATCAAACCTGATAAAATCATCCACCTTTTTCATCGAATTGGCTAAATTAAATTTAGCTATCCGTACAAGAAAGCTCGTCATAAAATTATAAACTATTTTAAAAAAAAGAATACAGTGTTTCATACTTTTTTACCACTTGGCACACGGCCTTCAAAATAGTTTTATAGAACTTTCATCACTTCGCTATGGTATTCATGACTCAATTTGTTCAGCTCTTTCTGAACTTCGAAATCTAGTTAACTGTATATCCAACATCGTTCATTATTCTACTCGATCCAAATATTTACTATAGATTTTGAATGTGTGATTAACAATATTCAAATTTAAAATTTTTAATGTACTTTATACGTATCAAGTTTGAATTATTAATTAAGAATTAAAGAGTTTCCTGGTTTAACTGTATTTGAAAAAGCACAAATTATATAAAGTATAGTATCAACATCTGTATATGTATCGAATGCAAAAGTTAGAATTTCACTGATTTTAACTGCACGAACACTCAATCAAAATTCGTTTTCGAGGTCATTTGGAGTTCAAACAATCATAAAGAATTTCTGAACTATAAACAGCTTAGCTTCACAAGACGACTAAATAAAGACTAAACATTTTCACCGAAGAAAGTCATATCTAATGGTCTTAAGTGACTTTTAAAACTCTTTCACTTGTATCTGTAAAACTTTCACTTCTAAAATATAGGTAGTGTAATTATTTCACGAGACTGAATGTAAATCTAATACATTTTGACGTGATCATATACATAAAAAAAATATCCAAAGTACATGAAGTGAACGTTTTTTTAAATACTCATTTGAAGTTCAAATTTTGATGAATTTGAATACCTAAAAAGTAATGATTTTGGTTATTTCATTAGAATTCATAAATTATAGATCACAGATATTTGAAATTTTTATTCATTGTGTATATATTTATTTCCTATATATAACAGGAATTCAAAATATTTGGTTTGATTTTAAACATAAAATTTATTTTTATACTTAATAATAATATTATAAATCAGTTTTAAATTTCAACATCAACATTCTGTAATACAAATAAACTACTCACAGACATAAAGTATATTTAAATCGCTTTTAAAATTGTTATAAATTATATAAATTATGTAATACATTGGTTTAAAATTAATACTATAAAAGGGTTGAGTTTATAATACAATGATCTGCTTAGCAAAGTTGAATTAGTTAAATATTTTTTTGGGGATTTTAAAATCTAAAAAAACAACAAAAAACAAATAATTATTTTAATTGATTACTATATTGTTAGAAGAGACAAACTAGATACTTCAAAAAAAAATTTAGTTATAAGATAATAGATATATCAATATTACATTTTTTCTATTCCGAATTTTATTATTATCATTACACATTGATATTTTCAAATTAATATTTACTACTAATGTAGTACCTACTATATCAATAGAAAAATAAAACATATCTTAAGTGATAAAGGCTGATATTCTCTTCTCCGTTTAGAATCGATTGTAGTATGTAATGATTTGCCTTTGAATTTTAATTTACAGTGGCCTATTCAATGACGGTGTGTATATTATACTGTATATTGCAGTGTTTTGCTTCTTAAATTATGTATTTATACATATTTCTTGTTAATTAAATCTAAAAACTATTTTTTAACTAAATATTTAAAAACTGAAGATACATTTATTTAAGTTAGGCAAATCAAATTAGAATAACGTAAAATAACTTCCTACATTATCAACAAAGTTTGTATGTAATGAAACAAAATAATCAATTTAAAAAATAAATAAACCAACATGTAATAAATATGGATAAAGATTGATTAATAAAAAGTTTATATAATTAAAACTTTTAATAGCATGATTATTATTAATTTTAATAACAGTATTTATGAAGAAACGATGGAATATAAAATATGAATATATAATAGATAATATAGTCATATTTTGAAAAACAGTAGATTTTTTCGTATTATTTCATTACTTCTTTTATACAATTAAAATTATTTTCAACATTTTTTTAAATCTTCAACAAATGTAATACTAAGTTTTTAGTTGTATATTCTTAAATATAATTCATCATTTCAAAAGCAGATCATTTATATATTTAAATATTTTTATTAGTATTAAAAGGGAATTTTAAAATTGTTGAGAAATGCATTTGAAAAATTTTAATAAAAGTAACAGATAAAAACTATAAAAACTAAAAATGTAATGCAAGATTATACATTTATTGATTTGTTTTATAAAATTGTTATTTACGCAGAAAGAATAAAGAAAAATAATTTTTATAAATATTCAAATTTAGACGACGTGAAAATAAAATATATTTAAGCCTATAAGTAAAATGAGATCAACCGAACATTGTAATTTAAATGATAATTTATCATTATTCTCAATTATAATTTTAATAATAATACACCGATATACTATTTTGGTTAATATTACAAGATTATTTGGATACTATATTTCTATGGAAAATGTATAAATGAAATAAATCATTAAAAGAAAAACATATTTTTTTACAAATATATT
The DNA here is from genome assembly GCA_014851325.1 of Pentalonia nigronervosa. Classification (NCBI taxonomy): domain Eukaryota; kingdom Metazoa; phylum Arthropoda; class Insecta; order Hemiptera; family Aphididae; genus Pentalonia; species Pentalonia nigronervosa. The sequence goes on along the minus strand of JACXSJ010000431.1, from coordinate 304,478 downwards.
GTATTTTTCTGAAATTCTTAATGTATAAAGTAAAAGAAAATTACATTCAATTTCAAGAAATTAATCAGAATACTAACCTAGAATATTTTAATTTACTTTGAATTAAATTTTCAACATTATTTTTTTTTTAAATGCTTAATTGAGCACAACAATAGTATTTTGAATATTTTGTACTTTGTATGACAGTGCAAATTAAATTAATTAGTTAATATACATCATATGTACATTAAAAAAAAAGTTATAAAAAAAAAAAATAGTTTAATAAAGAAATAACATAATTTAATGACTTTTAAGAAACTATGTAACAAATAAATATTTGTGTTTTTTTATAAATCAGCTATGCAATTTCCATTTGGGAAATTATTAAATTATTGAAATTTGTATAATTTACAGATTATTGAGCATCTGCAGAATAAATCGAGACTGATATAGCAATAGAGTTAGAGAGAGGTTTCATAATAGTTGAGCGAATTTACTTTAATTATCTCTACTAGCGTATAATTTTGGTCGAACTTGGCAGTGTTTATTGTTTAATTAATATTGTGCACAAGTGCCAACATTTAGCTGGAGTTTTATGAAGAAAAAGTGATTTCTAGATACGATAAAACATGACCTTTTGAAGTTTTTATTAATATCTTTTCAATATAAGATGTATGGTAAGACATGTTAGGCTTTGGTAATTGAACTAAGTACAAATTAGTTACTGTCTAGTATCTATAATTGTTTATGAACATGTTTCAGTTAATATAACAAATGTAACTTAACATAAGACATTTTAAAATTTAAAATATCACTTAAAGTAAAAAAATGAATATTTTATCATTTTTTAAGATTCTTTATATATTTTTTTTTGTTTTTAGGTAGATAGTACGCTGTTTACGTTTTTATTTGTTGTAGTATTAATTGATACAATTCATGATTTTATATAATATAATATTTATAGTATACTAGAATGAATTTATTTTTCTATTAGTATTTAGAAATACGGAAGAACTTGAATTATTTTATAATAAAATATTAAAAAAAAAAAAACACAAAAAAAATCATAAATTATTGTTAAACAAATACATTTTATGCTTCGTTTAGAATATGAAATATATTATTGAAACTAAGATTTTTATTTAAGAAAAGCTCGTAAATGAGACATATTATTGAAAAAAGTAAAATTTTCTTCATCTGATTATATTTCTATATTTTTTTCTGCTTTTGGCCTCTTAAAGTACTAAATATATTAAATTAAAAAAACAAGACATCACACTTTATAGTTAAAGAAGTATTTATTTTTCTCAAACACAATGACAGAGATAACAAAAAAAAAAAAAACTATAACAATTTGTACTTTTTTTCAAAATGTCTATAAATTGTACTAATTTTATAAAAATAATATTAACATTTGTGAGTTTCAAACTGAAAAATCATAATATCAAGAATGAAAATCTTAAATCAGTATCATAATAAGTTCAGTTATTATGCATTTTCTTAGAGATTTATAAACATACATTTATTTTATTAATATGGTTTCAATCGAGCAACGGTGTGTTGTAAGAAATTGGCAATAAAAAATAAAGCTTGAAGCTGTTTTGGAAAAATAGGAGTTTTATTATACTATTTGTTTTTATATAGTTTTTTGCCAGATTAACTTTGGATATAATCATACATGTGTCAAAATGAAAATTATAAAAAACATGCACTTAATTTAAATAAGAAAAAAGTTTATGGCTGTTAATATTCATGATTTGCTTTATAAAAACTATACTTGTATTAAAATCATACAACATAAAAGAAAAAGAAATTGACTTTGGGATATATTTTTGAATAGGTAAATTCATATTCAAGAAATAATAGTTAAAGAAATCTTTGAAATTAAACCATTTTTCTATAATATTCAGTATTATACCTACTTTGTTATTTCCAATAGAATCAGTTTTGAAATACATATTTATTTAATTCTGAATCCAGCTAAATGTTTTTGTACTCTTAATAGTTCCTAAAGTTTAACTTTACGTTTAGAAAACATATTGACAAAATCGTGAATAAAATTTATATTTAAAAGTACAAATTTCAAGACGAACATAGGTTGTGAATTCATTATGTTTTGGGTTGACTTTTAAATTTGTTATTTCTAAACAGTATTTAAAAAAAAAAATTAATAAATATTATGTGATTTCTTATTATTTTTTATTAATCTTCATTAAACTCTAGCAGTTGGGACCATAAGTTTCTCACATTTTAAGACAAAATTCATCTCTAGGACGTTTCATAATATCGAGCGACGTTATAATCTTCCTCAATGAGATCAGGCTGGATAAGAAAATTTAAAATTAAACCGTACAATGTATATATTATATAAATTTATTAAAAAAAATAATATAGTCTTACTAAACAAGTCAGCATTTGTCTTAAAATGTGATTTCTTAATATTGAATGAACTACTTAGCAATGAGAGATACCTAACAAGTATTATAAGAATGTATTCAAAATATGTAGAGTAATAGGTTTTAGTGAAATTAATTAAATTGGTTAAAATAAAATTGATATATGCTACGATATTATGAGAAACAATAAAATATTTTTGGAACTCAGGTAAATATTTTCTAAAAAAATATCTCATCGATCACATTTTGAGTGACTAAAGGATGAAGTATTCTAAAATGGAATTAAAATGACATCTATTTATCTATTTCTCAGTATAGTCATTAGAACCAGGAGGGTTTTTAATAATATTACTTGATTACATTAAGATTATTTTAATTATAAAAGATTTAATATGTTACTTTATAGATTTCAACTATGAAAACTTTTTTAATACACACTTTTTTTTAATAAATATTTTTCTATAGATAACAAACACATTACTTATTTTATATTAATTTTTAAAAAAAATATCTCAATAACATTTTTCAAAATTCCGAAATATAAAAATCCTTTTATATAAATTATTTTAGATTCTGAGCGGAGGGATGAATGTATCGATTTTACAATGTTGTGTGTCTGTCACCATGTTGAAGGGCAGTAAAAAACCTACAATTTTCTTCATTAGCAACTTTTTTGGTAGAAAAGTGAATCTAGTTGGTACTTTGGAAGTCAAAAGTAAAAAATTGCCCATAGTCTTCAAATGCGTCCGAGAAAACAACAAATAAATTAAGGGAAAAATTGGAACTTTTACGCGAATCTAATTTTTGACAAAATCAAATTTGTTTTTTGGTGTATCAACAAAAGTAGAAAATCACAGTAGATATATGAAACTTTTACCAAATGTATATACAAGCATTTTTTATACACCATATAATGTTCAAAATATTTTGACTTTTTTTGATCTATTAATTAAGCATAATACATTTTCGGGTTTTTTTTTAATTTTTTTTTATTGCCGATAAAGATTTGTTCAGTCAGTCAAAAAACATGAAAATTTAAAACAAAGGTCTTCATAAATATTTAATAGTATGACCAAAAAATCAAAAAAATATATTAAAAAAATAATTTTTTATAGATATTTTAAGTTCAAATTTGGACGGAATTAGATATTTAAATGAAGAATGACAATGTTATTTAAAATAATTTTTTGTTGATGTTTGAAACTTTTAAAGTTATATTATGATTTTTTATATATTCAATGACATTTTCAAATGCAATGTTTTCTTTAATAATTAATCCAACCTACTGTATTATTAATAGTGATAATATCTTAAAATACACTTGGTTATGTAGGCTGACAGACCATCTTCGCTCAGAATCGTTTTTGGTATACAATAGTTTATATCATTGAATTAAAATTTAACACATTCATGAAAGTGATTTACTCGACACATACTGTACAGCAGAGTGGTATCCACTTGTCGAACTTTTTTTTTTATAATTATATTTACATCATTGTATTTTAAAGTTAATTCAGTTTAATTTAAATAATTACAAAATTTAACATTTATATAACAATTAACTATTAATATGTTTTATTTATTTATTATTAATTATTTAAGGCATCAACAACAAGGTTATTGGTCTGCATTACATTTTTAAAGAATTTGCATTAAATTACTTAATTACTACCTACTATATGTATTTATACTTGTGTATTGTTATCTTAGGTTCTAATAGTTTTAAATAAGATGACGTAGTTCTGCTTTGTTGATAAAATTGATTAGTTTTTTGGACGTCTCGGGAATGGGTGCAATCATCTCATATAATGTCTCCAGAAGTTTCTGTTTGATGCAACTTTTGGTGAACTGACAGTATTCTAAAAGTATGTGCTTGACCGTAATGAGTGTTCCGCAAGTAAGGAGGGTGAGTTTTCTTTGGCCATGAGGTATCCGTGTATAATTTTTATTATACATATGTTGGTAGTTAAGCACAATAATATTCCTGTTTTATTTATAATTTCTTATATTTTTAGTTACTTAAAGTAAAATTTAAAGCATTACATTGAACTAAACGTGAGGTAGAGTTCTAGTATTCAGTTATAAAGATATTATTTGAAAACATTTAATGAATCTTCTATTGATTGAAATGAATAATTCAACAGATAGCAACAAAGTGTAGTACCGACATCTTTATTGCGAAAATAAATCTCATAAATGAATTTATTAGATCGAATATGTAATTGTGATCTTTATTTCGTTCTTGAATGAATTTTATTTATGTATATTTTTTCAGACATTATTTTATATTATTTATGCTTTATTTTATAATATACATTTTTTTGATTATCCTTTTTATCATATTTGTTAATTCGATTTGTATATTAATTTAATTAGGTCTTAGAGTAATTTAAACTTTTAATTATTTTTTTAAACACGACCTCATTTTATCAATTAGATAGATCGAAATGAATTTAACGGTATTAGCGATGAAGTTATTAATCATAAATTACATTTTTATTCATCATATTTTAATATATATCTACTATATTATTATTAATTTGATGAATTATTATTTTAAATTCTAAGTGGAAAGATAAATGTATTAGTTTTATAATAATGTGTATGTGTGTGTTTGTGTCTGACGTCACATTTAGCAGCAGTAAAAACCTTTAATCTTTAACTTTGACGATGATTTTAATAAAAAAAATAGATCTAGATGATACTTTTCTTTGTCGTTGTAGTGGGGGGGGGGGTGTTCAGTTAATAAAAATTCGAATATTTATCAATACAAGTTCTTGACAAAATTAATTTTTTTCTATATTTCAAAATAATATTAAACCTAGAGAGACTTGAAAACTTTAACAATAACCTATTTCACACGCATAATAAATTCTTCAAAATATTTATAGTATGATATTAAGCTATTTACACCACAAAAGCACTATACAGTAACTAGTTTGTCATCGGTATTGGCTTATAAATTAATATCTAAGAATAATGTATCTGTTGATATAATATATATTAATATGTATTTATTACAATTATAGGTACTTAAAAAACAATATAATATTTTAATCTATGATTTCGTCAAATATTAGTTATACTATAGATATTATTAGCATAAAAATGAATCATTTAACTTTGTTGTTTATCATTATTAATCACATTTATTAAGCAAAAATAGTCAAACAATGATTTGTGTTTATGATCAATACTGATTAACAACTATTGATTCATTTTAATAAAAAAAAAAAAGTATTTAAATAAACATTTGTAATAATTGATTAAAGCATTACAATTTTGATTTATAAGCTAAAATAACATTTTGCTCGATGTTTCGTACACCATTGTAAAGTTATTAATAATATTAATTAGTGGAATGCATTAGGTATTATAGTATTTGTTCATAGGAAAAATAAATTCAAAAATCTGTCATTAACATTTTTTGCTCTTGGCAAATGACTGACCTAATTTTAACCTTTCGCTGGTCGTGTAAAATATTATACCATACTTGGCTGCATACAGCGTGTTTTTGACCGTGCGTGCTAATATTGTCCAAAACAAAAGCAGCTTTCAACATTTCAAAGGAAATGTTCACCCATAAATCGTGATTCATAAAATAAAATGGATGGAAATGTAATAAATGCACTGGTTGGTTACAAATTATCATGCACTGTAGTAATCTGTAATTTACCAGATACGAGCTTAGAGCTCAGTTGGTATAGGTATCAGCTATTATCAATGTATTTTATTGTAATTATTTAATTGTAACTGTTTTGACTGAATAAATAAATAATAATAATAATAATAATCTAAAAAATATAATATTTAGAAATAATATGCGATTCCTATATTATGTATAAAGTAATCAAAAAGCCAATATTAAATAATGATTGATAAAAAAAATAAATAACTTATGTAATCTGTAAGTATAATAAAATAGAAAGGAAACATAACTTTAACATACTTAATACTTGATTTAAATCAATTAAAAAATTTTTGGATAAATATGTGTCTATTATATATTTTATTGTACTTGAGAGTTGAGATACTCTATATTATAGATTTTTAAGTAAGTATAATAATTTATTATTGTCAATAATACGATATAATTTGTGGATAATAGCTCTCAAACACATTTTAATTAAGTAATAAAGAAGTTATCACACTGATATTAGTCTAAGTCGTAATTATGATACTAACGAGATTAGGTCGGGTTCAGTGATTTAAATTCAAAGCTTTAGTACCTCAGCCTTAGGTTTGATATTATATTCAGTTTGAAACATGTTTTATCAAGTTTTTAAAGTTATTGAAATAAATTAATTTGAAATACATTTTCAAGTTACTTACAGTCAATATCAGTGACAAAATAATCATCCATGTAGCCCGATATCTATTTTAAAAGACATAAGTTTAACATATTTGTTTCCTATATAAATTAAATTTTAATTAGAATTGCTGAAAATCGTATTTATCATTTACATTATGATATTTTATTTTAATATTAACAATATTATATTTTGTACTTAACATCTTGGATAATATTATTTATTCTAATATTAAAATCTATATTATGTAAACTTATTTAAATAAATTGTATACTTCTTGTAATACTATATTTTTATATAACTAATCACGTCATACGTAATAAATAAACTTATTTTAACAGTATTTTTGTAAAACGCATGGCTTTACTAGCGTGAAATAGTTTTTTGTAATTAAATATAAATGTAAAAAAAAAATTATGTTGGTTACTAAAGAAAAGTTAATGAATAAAATAAATCGCTCTAATGATTGAGAATATTTTAAAACTTATTAACGAATGTTCTGCGATATTGGATTTAAGCTGACTAGTGTTCTATATTGATCTGAAGATTGAAGGTTACTCTGAATATTTTAAAAGACGTTTAACAAAAAAAAAAAAAAAAATAATAATAATAATATTTTAACCAATTTTATTCTTTTAGTTGCTTCATAATTTAATTATAAGCAAGATGATTGATTTACCTTCGGCTACAGATATTTTCTAACTTCTTTACCAGCGAACTTTCATAACTTTTGACGTGACCTATTGATATTTTGATGGCCAACTTTGAAAGTTGTTTCATCATATATTACAATGTATGATATGTAAGAAAAGGGAATGTTAACAAAAAAATGTACTTTTGAAATGTTTCCTAAATTAACTTAACATTGTACAATGTAGATTAATATACATTTTCATTATGGATTTAATTTAAAATAAATATAAACGATATACTTATAGTAATAATATAGAATTTGTATACTTTTATTACATATTAAATTTTGTCGCTACATTTTGAATTATGTATAATACTTGTATATTATATACTTTTATGTACTTTATGTATCAATTTATTATATCATTAAATTCTTCTTGTCTACATAATATAGTTAACAGCTCACGTATTTACACAAAAAATATTTACAATAACAAATATCTAAGTAAATTTAAATCCTATATGATATTATAAGTAAGTAAATTGACAATTTACTGTTGAAAAATCTTGGCGTGCACTGTGGTAGAATTAAATTACACAAATAAGAGAGTCAAAATTTGAAATTTAGTAGAATATTATGAAAAAAAAAAAGAATTTAAAACAAAAGATAAATGCGGGATGGCCAATGATCCGTCATAAACGAATGAAGGAACAACGCGTATATGTGCAGCGGTTGTGATCCTTTAGAAATATACCACGCAATGTCACAGCTTGTGTGTAGAACGTATTAATCGATGAAATAAATATAATATATATAGGAAATAATATAAATTAAAAATTATGGTTATCAGCGAATGTTGAAGTGTTTGTGGTTATTGATATCGTTTAGTGGTATCCTTTTCTTTATTCTTGGCGTGTGTGCATACTATTATTCTACTACCGTTTAGTATGTGTGTCATGTGTATATTAATAATGTAACTTAATGCACTTACCTTGATTGTAACTGGTGCTGTCTGGGACATAATATTATCCTAGTTTCAGAGATGTCCTGGTAGTACTACAATATGCGTATAACATAAATCAATTTGTATCGATTTAGTGTGATGATGATTTGTTCAAGTGAGATAATATCTAGATATCCATTAGTCAGTTAATATGAATTTAAGATTTGCTCAAATTACCATACTAATTGGACTAATTTATCAGTCATAATCTTAGTCTTTTTTATTATATAAATATAATATTAATTTAGCTAATTTTTATAATTTCAATTACTATAAGAAGAATTGTAGTTATAATATTTTATTCTGTACTTAATTTTGTGATTTATTTTTATTTCATCTTTTTTTTCTTCTTTTTGTTTTAATTTATATGTTGTATTATGATGTCGCATATTAAGCTTTTATTAAATTTTATATTTAATAGACTTTCAATACGAACTCAGCTCATCCGCATTGAAGCATATGCTTACCTATCGGATGAGCTTGCAACTTGTTATTAAATATGTTTTCGATGTTTTGTATTTTAGATTGTTGCAATAAACTATATTATTATTATTGTCATCATTATTAATGGTGCTATATAACAACCGTAATAATATGATAAATATTAAATATGAAATAATACAACAAGTATATTTTAAGACTAATACAAAGATTATTAATCCTATGACCATATCTGATATTTGAATAGACCAGTGAAATACGGATGATGTAAAATACTCGTTTAAATAAAAATGAGATGTTAGACCATCGTAAAAGATAATTGTTGATATTAAAACAATGAAAAACTGGGTAGTCATGGTGGCTATAGTTTTTGCCTACTCTTATACAACATGGTTATTGTAACTACATCTCTACTATTTTGATGTGTATCGGTTAGACACGACGTTTAGTCTACGGTACGTCCGTATATTTGTGTGTATATTTTGGGGAATGACTAAATACTAATATTCCATTTGTACCCGGACCACTACTGTCTTGTAAAAATAGTTCCTATATTTCCTTTAGAATACATATGATTATAAAGCTAGAATTCTAAATTTCTAACATGGTTAAATTGTCCATGTCTTGAGGTGCTGGTAGACTGTTTTGTTATCTTTATTAGACTTTTTATTCAAAGCCACGTTATTTTGCAATGTAGTTAAATAAACAAAACACTAAGTAATAATTATAAAATATTATGTTCAAATTAATATAAAAACATTTTATCCAGAGAAGACAAAGGGGTAGTGCATACATTAAATACAATAGACATATGTACTATAATATGAAATAAAGCTGTTATTTTTAATTTGTAACCATAACATCTGCTATAATTTTTGATGATTCAAAATTTTTGAATCGTGACTGTATTCATTGATAGTTCTTATAACAGTGTAGTAATTTATTTTCGAATGAATTTGTTCTTTAAAAATAATTCAATCACACTGTGTTATTAAAATTAACAATGTCGTAAACGTTCAATAAACCATTATACACAAATATTTCACGATTTCACAATTCCATTTCTTAAGGTTCAATTATATTATCTACGTAGCGAGCGTGCCAGATGAGAACTGATTAAGACGTTTTCGCCAAGATTGTAGTTACAACCACCATTGTCGAAAATTGTTGATGGTTATAGGTTTTAAGATAAGATAAAATAGTAAAATACAATAATACTATTTGTAAGAAAATATCAGGTGAATTTAATAACTTATTATATTGCAATTATAAACAATAGTCAACACAATTTTAAGGCCACATCAAAATTTTTTCCTGGAGAAACGGCCATGAAGTAACAATCACGGATATTTGTTACATTTTTTTTTGATTATAATAGTTATATCTTGAATGAATATATACTTTTATACAAAAGTTTAAACTTGTTTTTTCGTTCCACTAGAATATTGACAATGTAAATATTAACCCATTAAAAATAATAACATTGACGTATTCAAAACATATTAAGTTTTTCATAATATGAAAATATAATTAATCTAATTTTAATCAATTAAATTATAAATGTATTAATTCTTGATATTTGAGATTAAATAAATTAATAATTAAAAAATTATGTGTGGATGAATTAGTCATTACAAGTTATTATTAGAAACAATAGCTACTTAATTGTAATAGCTTTAACGATTTTGTGCTTAAATTAAACGTAAAACTTTACTTAAAGTCCTATCCGCCTATTAGGTAATTTATTAAAATATAACGAACTAATTAGTTACCTATCAATATCCTTTTATAACATTGGTTTGTCTTATATTTAGATTAATAGCTTTTTGTGGTTTTTCATATTTTACATTATATTGGCTAGCTTATTATTTTATGTACGCAAAACAATAACATACAATATATTGCATTTTTATAAATAATTTATCATCTACATTTAATGGTATTACATAATATTAAACTTACCTGTTTATATTTTTATTATAATCTCATTTAGTTATCTAACTAGAGTTAAGGTTTAATTTAAGACCGTTGTTGTTGATCACAATTATGATCACAATATTATTAAGTATATAATTATTAGGGTTCTGAATTTGAAATATTTTAAAATTGAAAATATCATTCTTCTTAAAATAATCACTGAAATCATAAAAAAAATTTTTTTTTTTTATATGTATCATATTCTCATAATGTAAGTATTGATTAATTATTGCACGTTAGCAAACAATGGTAATTTGTGATTTATCAACGTTAATAGCCGTAGTTAATAATTATCAAATAATATTAAGTAATATATACTATAAAACATCAAACATTTTCTATTTTAATTGTAAAATGTTATGTGCTATGATGTTTTAAATTTGTGACTTATGGATTAATGAATTTATAAGTTTATGTAGTTATATTTAAATTGTTTTTTTGAAGTTATATAAAGCAATGTATACATTATATTAATGGTTTATCTTTGTTCCATTCAGTAAACATAGGTACTTTTAAATATTTATAACTTTACTTTTTAAGGTTTATTTTTACTTTTCAGATAAATTAAATATTTTATGAAAATACATTAAATAAAATTTTAAAACCCTGTAATATAAGTTATTTTGATTAATCTTTACAATAGAGAAATTCATCAAGCATATTCAACCTCATTTTATCTTTTAATAATGAATTTATTTAAATGCTAATTTTTGGAATTTTAAATATACTCAAAAAACTGTTTTTTTAAAATTATTGAATTTTTTTTTTAATATGTTAAGAGTGTCCCGTGATGATACAAATTCTTGTTTTTCAAATGAGAACTCAACTTTTTTGCTGTAAATTATTTAGGGGATATTTTTTTGATAATGATGATGTACCTAATTCAAAATTTTAACGTTAAGTTTTTTAGTTCTTAAAATATTTAAATAATTTCTAATATAAGAAATGGGTTTTCAATAAAAAAAAAACATAATTTAGTATTTGCGTATAACATTCTTTCAGTATTAAAAAAAAAAAATTAAGTTTGAAAATCTGGTCTATAAATATATTTAAAAATTTAAAAATCAGATTTTGATTAAAAAAATGTTGAAGGAAAAAAAGTGAGCATGCTAAATGAATTACACTGTATATGCTACGTAAAAAATAACATATTGTACAAGATATAGCTACATTTTATGAAATGGACGTCCGTTTCTTAAACAAAAAGAATTCACTGAGTGCTTATGCGACATACTACATAATTATTATGCATTTAAATAAATTTATCGAATTTAAAAGTAGCTTTATTCATAATTATCATGATGTATATTCAAGATAAAACGTAGCGCAACTCTGTTGACAATTGAATGTATTAGGTGTTTTTACTTTACAATAGATAACGCAAAATAAATATGATATTACGCACAACTGGTATAGACGCTGTTTTATACTACATTATGTGAGCAAATTTCTGTATAAATTACTCAATGTTTGTTTATTAAGTTCGTCGTTATACTATACTACAGTTTGTGGTACTAGGTTTAGCATGGTCATCAGAAGATAACTAAATTGAATGTTTGATAAGCTATTATGTACACATAAACATGGGATTTCTGTAATACCGACCGATGGTAAAGATTGATATGGTATCTTTACATACGATGAACCTAATTATAAATATCGTATATTTTAAACACGTATTGTAATGACGTATGTTTATAAAAGCCAATAGGCTGGTTAAATGTCATAAACAAACTACGTTTAATATTAATTCTATAAGTATTAAAATACTTAAAAGTTCTGAAAATACTTTATACGTAATACAGATAATTGTTTTGTAAAGATAACTAGAGCAGATTTTTATTTTAAACTATAAACTTAAAATCAATCACAGTTGAATTTTAAAAAGGATTCTGAGGTTTCTTCAGTTAATCATAACAATTTATATTTTAATTATGAAATATTATGAAATTCTTAATAAATTATAAATGAATTCTAAAATTATTAATATTAATATTGTTGTGTTTTTACTTTTAAGTTAAAATTTCAAGAATTATTTAAACAAAAATGCAAAACATAAATATTGAAATTAAATGATTACATATTTTATATTTTATTTAAATACCAAAAGACTTTTCACTTGTTTTGAGGGCAAATATGTAACTAATAAATTACAGTATGAACTTTGTACATTAATGGTTATTTTAAATAAAATATTCAATTAAATATTTTTTTTTATTTTTAATTTATATAAATTTTAATTTATGGAATATATGTAGTACAATTATAAGTATAGATGATATATAGGATAGTTGAGATAACAGGGATTGTTAGCGTGGGTGAATAATTGCGCAGTAACAGCAATTTGGCGTAAGTTTATAAGGGGTTATGGTTAGTCAAATAATACATTATACTTTATTTTAAATACTTTCCTACTAATTTAATAATAAAGTATAAACTGTTTATAGCTGGGCTAAAAAAGTACAAAGAATAAAAAATAAACATCTCGAAAGCAATAGATACTAAGTACTTATTTGTGTTAAATTAAAATAAAATTCCTAATATCAATACAAGTATTGTATTATTGTATAATGATACATACAACTTTTCTTTAGCAGCCATATGCCATTCACTTTACAAATATATTGATTTGAATACAAAATATTATTTTTTTTTATAACAGAATCATTGTTCAGTTAATATGTTTTTACATTGGATAACTAAAATTTAATAATAAAAAAAAAATAATAATATAATTAAATTTAAAATTAAGTCTTATATATTATAATCAGTTTTTGTAGAGTTATTTGTTCTGTTTAACTTTTGTTGAATTTCCGCGAATCGATTGTTTCGTGATTATCAAGTTTCACCGCATATACCGTGTTTGACGAGTTTTAGTTTATATTGGTGGCATACCTATGGTTAACATCAAGCAAAGCAGTTTCTAACCACGTGGGACGTGACTGTAAAATAACTTACGTTATATTATAGCTAAGTTACCTTGTTGAATTTTGTCTCTCAAACAGACAAGTAACTCTATAAATAGTATATATTATGTATATTGTGTACAATGTTTCATATTTATACACATTTTTACTTACTATGGAACAGTATTCAAACAAATTATGCGATAATGATTTATTTTATTTTTTGTATTGAAAAAAAATTACAACTTCAGCAACTAAGGCCATTAGATTTATCTTATTTTATGAATTGTTTAAATTCATTAAATTACATCCTTATTTTGTTTTTAATGTATGTACATTTGAGTAGAATATTAATTGTAATTATTAGATTTGATTATCAAGTCAAGTTTCTTTGAGAAAGGGATTGAGGTTGTTTGAGATTTCTGTTCCTATGGATTTTTATAGATTTAAGTTTGTTGTGCTTTAGTCTTTTTAGTGCTTCTTCGTAAGACCGACAGTCTGTGAGAACGTTTTTGACTGTCATTGTCACTCTATATAAGATTCATATTGTTGAATCTTGATTTTCCATTAGGTCATAGTGTGTTAGAGGGTGTAGCCGATTCTTAATCTTCTTATTATTGTTTTTGTTTTTCTAGATGATCTAGACTGCCACGACGATAACGAATTAGTTTCATTATTTAACTATGTTTATTATACTATATGAATTCAGCTATATATGATGATGATGGAATAAAGGAATATTTTTGAATGCTGTATTATAATGTACCTGTATTTTTTTTTATTTATTATATTATAACTATAAAGATTGAATCTACAATTGAATGCAAATAATTCAATAATAGTTGTTATTAGATTTATAGACGAATAATGCATTATAAGTATACTTCCCATTTAAGAGTTGTTATTAAATAAGTGATTTTAAACTACATATATTTTCACCAACTATTGATTTTTAATTTAATATGAATTTGAAACTTATTTTCAATTTTATTTCTTGAATAAATTGTATTATTACTTTACAATAATTAAGTAAACTTCGTACGTAGTGTTTTTTTTGTCCTTAAAATTGGATGGTACATTGATCAATAGGATAATAATAATCGAAATAATTAATAAGTGTTTATTTGATTTATTAATTTTATTTTTACCCGGGTTATATTTAACATTTTCATTGTCGTTAATCTTAAAGATGATTTATAAATATTAATATTATCAACAATATTATTATGTCTTAAATTATATAATCCATCTAAATTAATTTAATTAATATGAAAAATAAATATATAAATGAATTTACTTTATTTTCAGATAATATGGTCACAACAACAGTATGAGCTCAAAAGATTTAAAAGAGATTTTGTGCCAACTCGAAATGTTACAAAGCACATCAGTTTAAAACCTGTGCTACGGTTTCCCGATCCCTTATTTGTTGATCAATGGTACTTGGTAAGTTATATTAAAACTATTTTATAAATCATTAATTTATATAACGATTTTGTTATTTATATATAAGATGCCTTAAAATAAATTACAATGTTGTATTTTATTTAAAATACGGTATACGTTTTTAAAAATTATTCTTGGGGTGACGCTTAAAAGTAAAATATTAATCAAAATATAACGTTGATCTTTAAAAGCTATCAATTTGCCTTTATTATTATATATAACTTTATACTAACTTAAAAATTAAATACTTATAGAAGTTTTTGTTAGCTTAAGAAATAACTCACGATAACTGTTAGAAAATGTTGCAAAGAACTCTCATCTATTACTATATCTACACGAAACTGTTTGAATACTCAAATTACCACCAAAAATGTTTACAGAAAATCATTATAAACCATTGTAAACCCAATAAATTATTGATACTATAGCGTTAATAGTTGAAACTTTCAAAATGTATACGTGAATTACTTTTTTTTTTTTAGAAATAATATACAACTCAATTTAAAAAAAAAAAATATGTCTAGATTAAAAGCTATTATTATTATGAATCTATTCACTCCATTTCGCGGTAAATTATTTGTGACTATTAAATTATAAATCATAAGTCATGTTTTTTGGTAAACATTAGTTTAACCTATGAATAAAGAAAACATTGTTAATAAAATAAATATAATTAAACATAAACTGTTCTTAGGAATAGATGCTGATTCGCCCATCTCCTTTGCTCAGTATACTTTTTTACGTCCATATACAAAGTTTAATCATTTAATTACATTTTGTCACAACTATTTTAATGATCTAGATAATGATGAGTCAAGCTCATAACTATCTATACACAAGAAGGCAGAAGCAAATTTCCTGGTTCTTTTTTAATCAGACTATTTATGGCAACTGTTCAGAATTTGAAAATATTTTTTTTTTTTTTTTTAGAATATTATTAATCTATTGAGTATACATATTTTATTCATATTCTTGTTTTTATTAAAAGTTGAATAGACATTATTACTTTGATGTAGTTTAAAAAAAAAAGTAAGCACCTAAAGTTACTAATTACGAACAATATCAGTTCATATTGTGCTACACCTACTTAATTATTAGTATTTATTTTTTTTTTTTGAGATAAAAGAAAAAAAAATAATAATAATTAATTCTATATGAAACTAGGACTTTTTATTATTGTCAACGAAAATCCAAATGTTCTTACTATATCTAATAATGGGTACTAATAACTGATGGTTTATTTTAAATTATAAAGTCTTAATATAACTTTTTACTGGGAAATTGAAATATTATTTATTATATATAAGTATTACATAATAAATTAGTTATCTATTAGTTTTACCGGGAAAAAAATATATAGTACGACTTTAGGTTGTAATTATTCAGTCGTAGTAACCATAATATTTTATACAATAATCATAGTATAATATTTTAACATATGAGCTAACCTAACATTTTTTATAATACAATTTAATAATTGATTGTAATCTTAAGTGTAATTTTCAATTTTTGAATGACATATGTACTAAATTATTTATATTGTTTAATAAAATATTACATTTAACAACTAAAATAAGAACAACCACAATTTTGTAAAGAAAAAAAATAATTAAATAATGTACCATAGTTAAATATTTTATAATTTATTTTTTTAATGATAATAATTTTCAATTATTTAAAATTATATTTTTTCAATTTATTAAAATTTGTCTAAAAATGTAAAAAATATAAAAGAAGTTGTAAATATTTTTTAAACAAATGGCTAAATTTAACAAAAATAAGTGTATTATAGAAGTCAAAATGCGTACAAACATAGAAAAATCAATAATTTTAATACATGCACATATATTTTAAGTTTTGACAGGTTATTTAATATTAATTAAGATATTAGTTAATATCCAAGTAAACGAAATAAGTTTATTAAATTCATAACCATTTATTTTTATTAATTAATATGGAATTTTCATAACCATTACCATAGTGTATGAAAGTTAAAAAAAAACAATTAAAGAAACTTTTGTTTGGCTAAATAAAAAATATAATAATATATACTTTAAGGTAGAATTATTTTAATTTGTATGCTTTTTATTATAGAATTATTTAAATTTAGTAGACTATAAGTAGTTAGCTAATCTCATTATCTCAAATTGCACTTAAAGTTGTTCATGTCGTTTTATTATTGTATTGACATAACAGCTGTTTCTATAAGAAAATACTATATTCTATTTAATGTTATATTGATATTGACAAATTATCACGCCATAGAGATGAATTGAAATCAAAAATATGGTCTGAAACCAAACTCAAACTGAACTTTTATATAGTATTTCGAACTGAACATCTTTATATGATGTTGAACAAATCATACTGAATTCTAACCAAACGTTTCATTTAATACTGAATTGAACCCTATCCGAGCTTTTGAATTAAATATTGAATCAAACCTTTTAGTTTTATGTAAAAATAATAAACAACTACAAAATACAGGTGTATTTTTCGTCGATAAAATACACAATAGATAAAATAAAAATTTAAAAATAAATATTAGAAACATTTTTTGTTTGAAAAAAAAAAAACTATATTGAGTTTTGATTAATTATAAAACATAGAACTTTTTGTTAAGTTCGGTTTGGATAGGTTTTTATAAAAAAATGGTTGACTTTAGAATTTTAACCAAACACTTAAGTTTGATTCAAAGAGTTTAACCCATCTCTAGATAGGTTAACACACTTATGGAAATGAAATACTATGTTCACGCTACAAATAATTTGTGTATTAATTTTGCATATCCATATCGCCGTGTTATAAAATAATACTTTGTTAATAGTTATGATTAGTACCTTACCAATAATTTGTTGGTTGTTGAAAAATATTAATTTGATATAAAATGTTTATTTATTTGAACACGATTTCAATTTTTATAGTTTTAATGTAGTTGTATCTATGCATGTAAAATGTCCGAGAAATAAATATACATAATACATCCGACTAAATATTATATTTAAGTATAAAAATAATGATGAAAATCAAACAATTGTAAAGATTAACATTATTATATTAATGTTCAATATTTATAAAAATGTTTATAATATTTATAAAAATAATTGTTATATATAATTGAGTTTTTGCTCGTTAACACTATGATTTCTTACTTCATATTTTTAAGTAAAGATTTATTTACATGTATAATACCTAAATTATATAATTTAATATTTGAAATCTTTAAATTAATATTTCTATGAAATTCGAATAAGTTACGATTGTTTTATTTTCGTTATTAAATGTACATACATGTAACTAACAACAAAACATAAAGATTTCATAATAAATAAAGAATTTCAAAAGAATCAAATTCTTGTTAACAAAACTTACAAATTATAATTATTTTAATAATGATTTATTTGAATAATTAGTATAAGCACATTATTTCCAGTTATCTAAAATATTAACTAATAGTTGGTTATATGATATAAGTTTGGATTTAATTTTCGTTTTACCTACAATAAGCAATACAATATGTTAAACAATCGACGTTAGCATATATTTCTAAATAAAATGACGAGAAGATAAAATTGATGTAGTATTAGTTTTTATTTTCAAAGAGCGTGTTATTTTAAATACATATATTCAACAGAATTCAGAAAATTTATTATTCGAATTTCTCTATTTTATGTTAAAAGTTAAAACAAACGATAACCAAGCAAATAACATCGAATTTAAATAATAAGGGATTCCTATTACATAAGGTATTCCTGTATATTATTCATTGATTGCATATAATTTGAGTATGTCATTCAAATGAAATGGGAGATGAATGGAGCAGAATACTGATCACTGAATAAATGTCTAAAACATTCCATGATTCGCAATTCGCAATTTATATTTTATTTCTAAACCTATAATTTAGTAGGTAAGCATTTTTATGTGATATAAGCAAAGTAAAACCAACATAATTTAATGAATATGTTTAAGAATTTGAATTTATAATTCATCCAGTATTAAAAAAAGTAGTTTTTGAGATTTTAAATACTATATAAAGATTATATTAGTTATTAATCATTACCTATATTCTATGATTATAAACAAGAATATATGGGGAATAAAGTTTGAAATAAATAACTATATAGACATAATATTTAGTAGATAACTACTTAAATTTAAATAAACCCTAAAATTCTAATAGATTAATATTGATTACAGTGTTATTTTTTACCTTATTATTACTTTTGTTCTAATTTAACATTTGTCAACTGGTTATTTATTAAGGTTTAAATTAATTACTTTTAACTGAATTTTAGATGTATTAACTTATTTTGACGTACAAATATAGGATATTTATTTAATGATTCTTGTCATACTAAAGTTTACTACTTTTCTCTCTCTAAAAATAAGTATAAAATGAGGTCAATAAAATGAATGCATCTATAACATTTTTCTTTTTGTTTGGATGAATATACTGGATGTTCGTGAGGAAACTCAAATTTCACTATGGCAATATAAATACTTTACGAGCACTTTTCATTTGATCGCAATTTGATATAAGCGAAAAAAAGAACACTCACACATATTTAACACATTGTGATCACAAAGAAAGTTATTTATTACCTACTAAAAGATATTTAATTTGTATATCTACGTTAAAAGTATTACTATTTGGTAAAGAATTTAAATATTGGATTTTTTCACGGAATATAATATAATAACAATTGTTCATAAATTTTCCTAAATGCCTTACACATATTTTTTCAAGTATAATATAATGATTAATAAAAATTACGGATTATCTATTATTTTTAAATTAAATTTATGTATTCTATTTCTTAGACTTTTATTATCATCATAAATTGTTTATAATTTGATTTTTTAGAATATAAATGTATTGATTAAGTTAGTTAACATATTCAAATGTTCAAAATATCAGTGGCTGTTCAAATATGTTGTTGAACTATGTTCTAGTGAACAATTTAAGTTTAATAAATATATATGAATATATGTTACTAATATTTGAAAACTAAAGTAGTAGTTAGAATACGTGTAATGTTAATTTAAATAATATATCAATATACCTGTATGAATGTACAATGATTTCTTAAGTCATCATAATATATTAGTGAATTTACAGTAGTAATATCAATACGCACGTAATCATAAAATAAAATTCGATATTTTTTATTATCAATCACTATTTCACTAGTTAAATATTTAGGATTATTTTATTAATTTAAGTTTAATTATAAGAATTCTGTTTTTTTTTTTTAAATTACGTATTAAAAAATTATTATAAATAAACATAATTTTCAATTATTATGTTGTGCCAGAGTTATTTATTTTACATTATGATAGTAATTAGCCTGTCATAAAATCTTTGAAGCAGAGAACTGCGAAATAAATAGGTATGTTTAACAAATTCAAAGTGTCAAAGACTTGGTAACAGACATTTTGAAATGTTGTTCCATAACTTTTCGAAAGTATGTGGGAGAGTGTTTTAAATGATAATTTGGTTACGGAAGGGACACCATTCATTTTAAATTGCAACAAGGACAATTTAGATAAAATACACAGATGTTAGAATCGGTCATCCAGGTAGGATTTTAGAACGCATCCGGATCATAGCTACATCATGTGTTGTATTGTTTTGATAATATCACATTCTGATTGGGAGTTAATTTTTTGATAATTTGTAATAACCAAGTTGTAACCGAATATACTAATAAGTAATAATCGACTACAGTTCAACTTTTATATTAATATGGTTAGTAATTGTAACCATAGTTATCACACCAACGCACGACACGACACATGACGTAGTTGTAAATCTGGCTAAATAGAAAACCAGCAGGTTACTTAAACTATTCATTTTTAATTATCAGATCACAATATTGAAATAAAATTTTATTTTGCATGAAAATTATGTTTTTTTTTTATAATTATCGCTGTATTGAATTTGAATATCCTATGAGATCAAGTAAATATTACGGTATCAAATTATTTTTATCAATAAAATGACGAAAAAATGAATAAAAATTCAATATTTATATTTAAATGAGTTTGAATCAAAAATAAATCAATTTTAAGATGATTTGAGTATAATAATTCATGAATCTTTGACTGTCACAGTTGGACGTTTGAAATTATCTTTTGGGTTTACTTTAATATGGTAATAACTTTTTCACAAAGAGAAAAGTAAAATTATCCACCAAGATTGATTTCTTTTAATATTAAAATTGGACTTTTCTATTTTTATTTTATTCTTTATAAATATATATTAAAATTTAGGAAAAACTAACTCGAAAGAAACTGAGCATTTAATAATATACATTTATAATTATTTCCTAATAACATATGCACCCCATTTACATCTAGTTGTACACATTGAATATAATATAAATAAAAGAGTTTTTTTAGTACGATGTTATTTACAAAATATTATACCAAAACTTTAAAAAACACTTAATACAACTATACTAAATTTATGTTGTAAAAATGTATAATAATAATATATTTACATAATTCATAGCAAAAAAAGAAAAAGTATTATTTGGCAGTTGACTTTATCAATTTAATTATATAATTAATGACTTTATATGCTATTATAACTAAAAATAAATTGGAGTAGAAACTAAATTTTTCAGTTGATAAAAATAATAGATTACCATTACCAAGACATCTGAATTTCTGATATCTAAAAGATAAAATAATAATTTTTAAATTTGAGAGAAACGGGAAAACAGTTGTCACTTTTTTATTTTAATAATAATAAATAGTCTTTGTAAACAGTTGAACGTGTTTGTAAAATTTATTTTTGAAAAAAAATTTAAATTGTACTCATTTTAGGTTCGATTGTGATGAAAGCTATACTATAATTTATATCTTTATATGACAGTTAAAATATTTTACTATACATTTAATATAATATATGTATACATATAATTTATAATAAGATTAAATTTCATTTGAGTTTATGAAACAAAATAGGTATATTGGTTTTAAATATTATTTTGATTCCTCTTATTTATTAGAATATCTTTTTAACTGTATAAAACACAAATATTATAAAAAAAAAAAACGAGTTAAATTTGGCTAACTGCCTTGATTTTTTGGCACAAAAAATGAATATTTTACATATTTATATACCACTTTTTCCAATAAATAATTTGCACTTAATAATATCGTAATATTTCAATTTTAAAAAGTTTTTTTTTTAAAAACCTCAATTGATTAAATTTATTACATTTTCTGTAGTATTATTCTAATACAATTGTATCAAAATTGTATTATAGAGAAAATATTTATTTATATAATAAGTACTAACTTGTGTACTCAACTTATTGTATAATACCTACCAATAAAAAAACTAACTATGCATATATAATATATATATAAATATATATTATTTTTTACAAAAAAAAAATATATATTTATAATATTAAGACATGATCTATTTTATTATTTTAAAAATTATAATTTTACAAGTGTGCGCTCATTTTGTTTTTAAAAAATGTACATGTATATTTTTTTTTAACAAATTTACCAAAGATCTTTAATAATTTCAAAAATTAGGTGCATGTATAAATGCAACTTATTGTATTATATATTGTTCTCTGTAAAAATATATTTTTAGTAGTTTTCCCTTGTTTTCAATGTGTTAACATTTCATTCAAATTCAATCAAATACATTCAGACATTTTTTACTCACTTAATTCCCGTGTCATACTTTAGATAAAAGGATATAAGGTGATTCACCAAGCATTACAAACACATTATCATTGACCTATCATCCTAAATACATAATCTGAAATACTAAAAAAATACACGATTGAAGTTTGATAATAATACATCAACATTTTTAGAAGAATAAACCACTAAATAATTTACAGTAAAAAAAGGGAGTTCTATTAAAAAAAATTATCAAAAGTTTATATTTTTATAAAACACTTCATAAGTAGTAATATCTTGAATTTAAAAATATAGGCATTAAATATAATTAAAAATTTCAAAAATTACATTTTTATTAACTGCATTATTTTTTTTTGAAAAAAAAGGAAGTGAACATATTTTGTGAATCACTCTTTATATCTAAACATGTAGCTACTATTTTAAATTTCTATAAATATTTTTGATACAATTAATTAAAGCAGTATAAAATACTACTAATAATATATGCAATACCCATCATAATTATTAATTATTTGTCATAATTGAGTTAGTCACATTCAGTATCTAAAATTGTTCTGAAATGGAAAAAAATATATATAACAATTGTTTATATCTTCATAATAGTTAATAATCATATTACAAAAAAATATGATAGTTTTAAAATCTCTGCGGCGTAATAAATTATAAGTATCAAAAATATATTATGATGATATTATTACTAGGTATTATGGATCTGGAACAGATGGTCAAAATTATTTGATCAAAAGATGGATAGCTGATAGTTTATTAAAAACCATTCGTCAAAAATTAATTCATTAATAACACGTGTTTTCCAAGAACTTTTCATCAATTAAAAAAAAAATTATATTTGATCAATTTTAAATAGATTTTTTTCATTCATTTTACTTAAATTAATTCATTATAAAAATATTCTAATTAATTAAAATTGTTTAATAACAATAACAATATTTAGATAAAAGTATACATTTTAATTAATATAGTTTGATTGATTTCTATTATCAATAGTGTACATTATATTTTTTGGAAGAGGTTTGTATTTTTAAGGAATTAAATAAGAATAGTAATTTATCTATAATAATATATTATTATAATTCTTCAAAATATTTTATTTTTTATTGCTCATTTTACAAAAATAGTACTTTGGAGTATTATAGGCTTATTAAATCTGTCTATCAAATTTATTAAAGAATCACAAAAAGAAAAGTTCGGCAAAAGGACACACTATTAAATACTTATGAAGAACCTTGTTTTAAATTTTCAACCCTTAGTTATAAAAACTGAATATTTTATAAATTTATAACTACAAAATAATTTGCAAATTTTCAATATTTTGATGTCCAAATTTTAACCAAAAACCTCTATAAAAAATTATTTTTTTAATATATTTTTTTGATTTTTTTGATTATACTATAAACTACTTACGAAAAACCTTGTTTTAAATTTTGAGTCTTTACTATGAAAACTGAACATTTAATACATTTTGAACTAAAAAACAATTTGCAAATATACGATGATGAATTTCGGTCAAAATTCGAAGTTTAAATATTTTTAAAAAAAAAAATATGTCTCATTATTTTTATTATTTTGATTTGATATTTTAAATACCTATGAAGAATCTTGTATTACATTTTTAAGAAATTTGGCGCAAAGAAATTTTTTTATCGATATTAAAAGAAAAAAAATTGAAAAAACCAAAAATTTCTTAGGACTACAATTAGCTCAAAAATTGTCAAAATATTTTTAATTTTTTTTGGTATATAGAAAATGATAATCTAAATAGTTTGTGAATATTTCAAACGTCTTCAATTATTCTTTTTTGAGTTACATCAAAATAAGAAAAAATAATAGAGAAGGTAAAAAAAATATTTTCAAATTTAATAATTATTAAAATATTTGTAACAAGATGTTAGAGAAAGTGGATTTTTTTTTAAATTAACTATAGTGAAATAAAACTAAGAAGAACTATGCTATAAGAACAACTAGATTATGATGATATTAATTTTCGAACAAAAAATATCCTTCAAAATCAATATTGAAGAAGTTATAAATGAGTTTAAAATGCTTCTGTTAATAAAACGATAACTTAAACATTACATATTAAACACTTTCAATAAAAAAAAAAATAAATAAATACATTTATAATATGTAGACATTATTTAAACATTTTTAGCGTACATTAATGAATATAATAATGTCATATTTTCATTTATTATTAACAATTACTACAATAGTCCTTATTTTTTTTTTTATCTAAAATGAAGAAACTTCTTGGAATTTTTAAAATATATTTGTTTATGTTGGCCCTAATATTTATATTCTTTTATAACCTGTGGATGAAGTCTACTCTTATAGTAATTACAAATATGACTTTTTAAAAAAAAGTTGGAAAAAAAATTAATTGAATTATATAATTTTTGATTGAAATTTAACAAGTATAGTTTGTAAGTAAAAATAAATTTGAACAATGAATTATCGTGATACTATTTAGGTGACGTTAAATGAAACTCGAATATTAAAAAATGTTATTGTAACTAACAACCATTTTCAATTAAATCTTAATGTTTCAAAAAATTCGTTGTGTTTTACAGGGGGAGAGTGCCCCTTAACGCGAATAAAGTGAGATTAGCATTAATATAAAGTTTTAGTTTTTAAAAATTATATTTAATATTTATATATCCTATTTAACATTTGTATTTTATATACAATATTACATTTATCATTCAAGTGCCACAAATTAAAATAATTAAATTTAGTTCTACCTAACGTACATTAAATTTATGTATAAAAGAGCAATTGTGGGATTATAATTCAACACACCTAATGGTATATAACACTTAAATAATTTAAAATTATATATATACAATATCGTATATTGGAAAGAAACATTTCATAACTTAATATTAATTAAAATAAATTTAATTTTTATATTTTTTGCTAAATTAAATATTTTTGAAATTGTTATATTGTATGGCCATTGAGTATAGACTAATTAATAAACTAAAATAAATTAAATGTTTTCAATTCTAAAAGTTTTAGTTTTAACAACTATTTTAAGAAAAATGTATTAGCAAAAATTAAATTCATTAAAAATACTTGTAAGTCATTAGAATAAAACAACATTTCAACATTTTGTAACAAAAGTGCAAATAAACATTAATAAAATAATTAAATATTGTTTACAATTATAGTGGCACAGTTAATAATTAAGATTTCATAATTATACATGTAAAGAAAAGTAAAAACTATAAGTATAATAATCAAAAACATTGATAATAAAATCATATTTTTTTATTGTTTATAATTATTTAAAATATTATTGTTGTGTGTGATTATTTTTGTTTGTGGATATTTCATAAAAGAAGAATGAGCATTATTAATTTAATGAATCATGATATAATTAATTAGAATTAGTGTTTCTAAGTAAGTCTTGGATGACATTTTTATATTTTAGTCTTATAGGCTATACCTATAGGCTATAAGTAACAAAATAAAACGTGAGAACAGTTTAGCTGTTTTGAAATCTAAGGAGTTGTTTCATTTATAAATGTTTAAATTATTAGGTACGTATATTAAGTGTATAACGTATTTTATAATTCACGAAACAGAATGTTAGTCAAACACCAGTGATTGATAATTGCATACAATTCTACTAATGAATTAATTTTATGCAATAATCTTGCAAACTTCTACAAAAGTGGATATTTATCTTTGGTTATTATCTAAAAAGTGTACAATCAGGATTTATGAATTATACAAACCTAATTTACTTAAAAATAATGATATAAGCATGATTTTGGTTGTTTTTACGTATAAAAGAAAAAGAATACAACACCAATGCATTATAAAAGTAATTACATTTATTTCGAGTTTAACATGTTATGATGCTAATTTATTAATAGTTAAGTTTATTTATTGAGTTATCTAGCTTATCAGTAATATATATAAATAATTCTTTGATCACAAATCATAATTACATAAATGTATTTTTATTTATACATTTCTTAACAATAAAACTATTTCATCTTTCGTTAATAATGTATAGAACTTTTTAATTAATATATCTTTTAAGACTTGTTATTTTTAAAATATTCAATGGTTTTATTAAATTTACTTTTTGTTCTCAAATTATGATTATTAAAATTGGTTTTAAGTAATAAAATCGTTATTATTATAATTATACATAATTATTGTATTTTATATTATAAGATAATAACAAACTATCTATAACTATCTATGTAGTATTTATATTACCCATGTTCTAGTTTCATATCTTTATTACACTTTATATGGTTATCATAATAAAAGCTTTTAATGAATTGTTGTCTGTGCCAGCTGAATGTAAATTGTTATTACCTACATCCTCATAATTCTTTATTGTTATATTAGTCGATAATCTGTTAAATTTATAAAAATAATGTATTAGGTATCTACTGAAAAAGATATCATGTATGAATTGATGGCAGTTTCACGTGTGCGTATAATAATAATTAAGGGAATACGTAATTC
The DNA here is from genome assembly GCA_014851325.1 of Pentalonia nigronervosa. Classification (NCBI taxonomy): domain Eukaryota; kingdom Metazoa; phylum Arthropoda; class Insecta; order Hemiptera; family Aphididae; genus Pentalonia; species Pentalonia nigronervosa. Next base: position 277,203 of record JACXSJ010000431.1, on the reverse strand, counting down.
GCGTATATTTTACAACACTATATTATAATGTTGCTTTTATTGTTATTGCGAAATCCGGCTACACGCTATATTTATGGTTCTACGAGAATCGATGACATTACAACTGTCGCTAATACAGGGTTCAAAATTATTGCCACATTGGGAAATGAATCACTTGTCCAGTTGGTCCAGAATGATTACTAAAGCTTTATGTTTGACATAAATACATAAACTTGCAATCGGATATAAGTTTAAAATGTTATTTCACTATATACACAACCATACATAATATAATATATAAATATATATTTATACATATTTTTTAAATATTTATATTATAGAATGGAGGCGCCAAAGGAGGATTTGATATGAATATAGGACCAGCCTGGCAAAAAGGATACACAGGAAAAGGAGTAGTTGTGTCTATACTGGACGATGGCATACAAACAAATCATCCAGATTTAGCTATGAACTATGTAAGTTTTTATTGACAAATATTTATTCAACAAATATGTTAAAATTGATTTTTAAATTAAATTGGTTTGGTGGAAATACCACAAATATTGTAATTAGAAATAATGAAGTCATGCATGTTTAATGTAACATAGTACATACAATAATATAATACTATCAAAATATTTGTTTATATTTTAATTAATAAATATGTTCATTTTTAGAACATGTTTTATTTAAAATGGAATAGAAATATTAAATATTATGTTTTTTGCAAACGTTTTATATTTAGTATGGCGTATTATCAAACCTTTTTAAATTGGTAGAAATTATTTGTTTTTGACGAATAGATATTGGATAAGTTACAAAGTTTGAAAAGACTTTTACGGCTTAAGATAACTGTTGTCACAGAAAATTGCCAAACAGATTGGGTTTGTATAATGGATGTATTTGTAAATTATTTACGTGAAAATAGATCGGTTTGAAAATGAAAATAATATGAGTCTTTACAAGTCATTGTTAGCATAGTATTATAATAAATATCAGAACTAGGATATTCATATATAAATGTATTATTTATTAAAAGTAGAACAACATTTTAACATGATGCATACTTAAAAAAATACATACTTATATTATGTTATAGTTCTGTAACTTAAATATAAGATCTAGAGTATTTAGAGTGCTATGTTTTTAAGGGAATATTTAAACACCGTATAGGTATTACATTGTTAACAATCATAAAATATTTTTTGTATGCAATTTAAATTGGAATGATTTGATTTTATTAGTTGTTTTGCTATACACTTTTGAAGTTGACCTAACCTAACCTATATTTACCTCGTTTGTGACTTTATAAGATGGATTGAGTTAGTACCGTTTGATTGTATGGATAATACGCAAGCGCCCCTTCCCCTCTGTCGCAATGACGTCACAAAATATTTAAAATATAATTTTGATTGAATGGTTTTTTTTTTTTTATCTCAATAATATAACTTATTACTTTAAACTTTTCTCTCACAGTTGATTGTTGAATAATTATTATGATGAGAATAGTATCACTTTCAATAAGAATTTTTACATAAAAAAACACTCTGGTTAAGAATTATTTTCAGACTTGTCACTGGTTATTTTATTTTTATAGATGACAAAAAACTGAATTTATATTTTATATAAAAGACTGATAAATTAACAATGCTTATATTGTCACTTTTTAACGTCAAACATCGAGATATTTTTCCTCATGATTAATGAGCTTTATAATGAAACTAGTAATTTCAAAACTCGCATATACAAACATTTAACATTAAATCGACTTTTCGAAAAATTGTAATTACCCAACTATTATTATAATAAAATAAGCAGACATTGATATACAGGGTGATTCTTTTAATTTAAAATACTCATTATTTCAATAAATGATATATAACATTAACGAAAAAAAAATTCTTAAAATACCCACTTATACCTATAATTAAATACTAGTTTAATATTCAATTTTTATACATCGAAATATATTCTACTTTGGGATGTTCAAATATAATAATAAAAAACAAGTATGTCGTCAGTAAGTAAAAATGTAAAGTAAAAATGTATACATATATATATATTTATGATGATAATAGTAATATATTATTATATACTATAATATAGTTATTTTAAAAATATTGTTTTGCATTGGCTTTGAATGGTGTAAAAAATATTCCTCAAAATGTAAATAGATTTCGAAATAATGCTTGACTTAATAGTTAAAAAAATGCACTCGTATATGTAATATAATAAATAAATATAAATAATTGTAATCGAATTGGATATTTCATCATTTTTTTTTTTTTTATCAAGACAGTTAAAAACTAAAATCATTTACAAACTATTTTTTTTCAAAGCTGGACAGTTATTGTGCGTGTAAATGATCGTGATCTTTTCGGTAATGTATTTCTAAGAAGTTTTCTTTCTTAAATTCAGTTTTATATTTAAAACATATAGGTACATTCATAAGTTCTTGACCATTATTTATTGACATATTCGATGTTAGATTAAATAAAACCTAAAATTAATTAATTTTTAGTTAAATAATTTAGTTTATTGAATAGACATTTGATATTATATATTCTAGGGTATTACAAATTATCTGTATGAACTTAAATTTCAATGCCTTACATGTAATACTTCATATTTCATCGTATCATTACATCGGCCTTTATTTATGATAATCAACATATTTTGATATTTTGTTTACTCATTTTTATCACATGTGATATTCTCACCCTAAATGACCGTAAACATCATATCGTCATAATAATTTATAGTCATGTAATACTTGATCATAGTGTGAAATGACACTTCTTCATTCAGTCCTATAAATCCCTCGGCGTTTTGTATTCAAACAACATCACGCACATTTTGTCGCATCTCTGGAAATATATCACGTCGAAAATTGCCAAAATAAATCTGTCTGAGGTGCGGACATTAAGGAAACACAAATCCCATTGTGGGATTTCGCCATTGTGTCAACCAAACCTAGCGAAGCACAACCGAGGACCTCATATCGGCAAATAAAATAACATTGACTTGGTTTACCGAAACGTGAACATAGCAGTATGTGGTTTCATCGTAATTCCAGTCCACTGGCCACCATATCAACTATGTTAGTGTATACAATACATTTATCCTTCTAAAGAGATCGTGCAATTGAAAAATGTAATAATAAACACGTAATTCATTTGAAAATAAATCACTTCCATGGTGTGATTTCACTTATCTTTTTTCTTCTGTTATTTATTGTTGATAATCATAGTAATATAGTACATACAAATTACTATTGTCATAAAATTGAATATGATATCTCGTGACTAGTAATTAAAATCACAAAAAAAGCATATATAAATTACCATCATATTAGCATACAAATTGTTGTCTTGAATTATTTTTTTATCTATTTGGAAATATCTCGTTTAAATTTAACATTACTATTCGTTTTATATTGTGGAAGGCAATGGAAAACCATGATATGTAATATGTTCCCTAGTATCTGTTATCAAATACTTCAATATAAGTAAAGGCTACATTCAACCAATTCCGAAATTGTAAAACTAAAAAATATAAAAACTTAGAATATTCTTTTAATTAAATATTAATGTATTATGCATTATGTGATATTTACTTATATAGGTAGTATAGTTTGTATAATTTAGTAAAGTAAAATATTAAACAATTATAATCTATTAAATTAAAATATTAATAGGCATATTGTACTTGAAGTTTACAAGTATAGTAACTTCAGTGCATTTTTAGTAATGTAAGGAGGTACTAATAGTATTTAGAACTACATTATTCTCTATTTACTCAATTATTATAAATTACGATTTGATCTAGAAAAATCCACATAGTGTATTTATAATAAATACATTCATAAAAATAGCTATAAATTTTCTATTTCAAAAAGTATGAATGTTACTGATAACTTGATGGGACTCAACGATAATGCCAGTATAAAATGGTATCGCCAGAGGTAACAGTGTTTGTATTTATAGTTTAGATCTTAACCATAATTTACCGTACCTCCCTCGCTCTTCACCATCACCTCACCATAATGTATCCATAGTACAAAAACGTTTACATATAAAAGCTGTCGAAAGTTAATGATAAGTTGTGACTTGTAACCCGGAGGGTTTATACGGAATTCCCCGGCTATTATAATGTCATATCTGTTTCGCATGTATGCGTGTATATAAAACCGTTTATCTCACAAAGGGAAAAAGTGGAGAAACTGAACTGGTGGCTGGTGGCTGTTACCACCACTAAAAGTCCACAGAGTAGAGAGGATGAAGTGGTTGGTAATCAAAATTTTATACAAGGAAGTAGCGTTATATAAAGACAACATCACTGCTACTGCTGCCACCGCGGCCGTCGAGGGAGAAACCGGAAATCCGCACTAAACTTTTGAAGCTAATAAACTTAACTAACTTTAACCTCGCTTGGTAGTACTTACACAATATATAATATTATATGAGTGTGTGTGTGCGTGTTATTATATAAGTATAAATCAAACAAGCATATCTTTGATACGGAAAATTTAACATGTATAGTGTGAAATTAATGTATTTCAAGGTATCGTCCAATGTGACAGGACTGAAAATTTAAAATTCAGTCTAAAAGATATTATACACCGTTGAAAATGGAAATTGTAGATCGAAGTTTATTGTATAATGTTGAGCACGTTTGTGACATCACTTGAGTAAAATTATTATGAATTGAAATAATTGGGTAATGATAATATTATTATAATACTCACTGCGCAGATGTATAATGTGATGCTATAGGTACTCTGGTTACATGTACCCAAGGGAAACGAACATTATGGTTACCGGATACGTTTAAAAGTAATTTACAATAAAATTACTGTATGCATCGGATTTTCGACGATATTTTGGCTTTTTAATATGTTGCACGAAGTCCTAATGAGACATTTTGAATAATCGTCAACGCGTTTGGCAACAGAACTTTATGGTAAATGCATATGCAAATATTCCGCTGATAAATTATAATTATATAAAAAACCATGGTGACGAAATACCAGCACGTCAACAATATAACTTCTTGTTGAATCAAGTATATTCAAAAAACAACTTAAGTAAATAATTTTATAGTATTATGAGGTATTGTTATTTTTCTATTTGGTTTATTATTTAACTACCCAAATTTATGATTTTTACATAATTATGTAAAATATTATCGAATTCAAATTATAACATAATGAGTATTAAAATTAGGGTGTCTTATTGTGATAAAAGTATTTTGAATTCTTGAAAAAGAAAGGTTATAGATTAAGTACTATTTACATTATTGTAAGAGTTTTAAATCATAAAAAATTATATACAGTTTTTGATAATTTTTGTACAATTTCTGAACAAAAAAAAAAAAAATTAACTTTATGAAATATATATGAATTATATGATGTGAGTTCATATCCGATAATTCGTTAATAAAAATACTTATTATTCAAGGCATTATAATAATTAATATTATTTTAAGAGTGTTTATTGTTGTATTATAGAAATTAACATATTTCGTCTCATTTACTTATGATAAAAATAATGGAATTACAATTTAAATGATATATATACACTATACATCCATTCTTTAAATATTTAAAAAAACCCAAGGGAAAGATTCTACTATAATAAAATATCATTAGAAAGTTTATATTTTCTTAAGAAAATGTTCTAAAATATCTTGTGTTTACAAGAAAACTTTATTTAATTTGATTTAACTTCTATTTTTTACCACCTAGTCCATTTAACCTTTAACTTACTTTTAACTCTATTTTATTATTCTATAGTTATAAAGAATTGGTATACATATATTTTTGTTCAAATTTAATGTCAATAATTAATCATTCGAAACAGGGACGAAAAAACCAATATTAAAATTGGAAACTTTTAAAAATCGTTTAATCATGGAATCAAAACTAAAATTGGAACAAATACTTTTTATATTTTTTTGATAGAGATTTTATTGGTTCATTATTCGAATTATTCATATTATTTCCCGTTGTTTTATTGTAAGAATGAAATATTTAAAATTAAAATTTGTTTATTATTGAAACATATTTTGGTAGGCACATATTGAAATATTTTTTAATTACTGACAGATGTAAATGTATAAATGAAATATTAATTCTTTATTTTAGATAAGGATATATTGCAATATTAAAACTGTATAAATTAATGTTTAATACTGATTTTTTTTTACGAAATTAAGCAAAAAAGTTACTTATACATTATTTTAATTACAGTTCTCTTCTAAATTATTTATTTATTTTGATTTAATAATTATTATAATACTCAGTAATTATTCTTATCGAAAATATTAAAATTTGAATTAAACCTACTATTTGAATATTAATAAAAATAAATAATATAATTTAAAAAAATAATATGGTACTTACTATAGGTTAATTTATGAGCCTTGTATTAGTTATTTTAAGCTTATAAAATAACAACCATGCTTCTTTAGCATCCTTGTTATTTTCTGATTGTCAATAGGTGTTTTTTTAATGATATAACGATGATTCTTTTGGATTAATTTTACATACTTACTGTTTTACACAATGCAGTTAAATTTTAAATAATTTAGGTTACAGAATAAATAATTTTTTTTTAGAAAATAACCTTTGTTTTCCAAGCCAGCTATGTAATTTAAATAGTACCAAAAATCGAATGTATGTAGTATTAAATATATTTATCTTCTTTATCATAAATGCGTTTGACTGTTATATATTGTATTAATATATTCTAATAGGGCTTATTAATTGTTCTTTTTATTAATTTTTTGAAAAGCAATATGTATAATAAATAAATATTATAATAAATATCATCTATGTTAGAAGAAAACTTTAATTGATTAATAGTCATTTTAAAAATATTCATAAGTTATTAGGTTTAAAACTATTTTATAATAATTAATACTAGTGTAGATACTTTTGTGAGTATGATTACATGTGTACAGAAACATTTGAGTGTAAAACTATGTATTAATTGTTAATATTATTCTAAAATGAGAATTTTGTGAGTATCTAGTCTTAAGTATAATATACTATCGAGATTGATACTTGTGAAACCACATTACTAAAATATTTAGAAATCAATAAATTAAGTTATTATTCTCACTTTAAACAAAACAAAAAAAAAATAATCTTTATAAGCTAGCCATTTAAGAACCAAATAAAATAACTTATGAAGAAAAATAGAAAATTTATTAATTTGTTCAGTCAAAAAGCAAATTTAAATGTATGGTGTTTGAAGTATGTACACTAATAATTTGTCAGAAAAGGGTAGGAAAAATATTTACACTCATACATATAATAACCCAGTATGACAATAGACGACAAAAATAATTGTAATATCATTAGCAGTATTGTAGTTCATAACATGTAAATTATATAATAGCATAATAGTAAATTATATAAAGCGAAATAATTGAATTAAACTAATTAGATAGTATGATTGAAATAAGCTTATTTCCATATAATCAATGCATATGCAGTTAATTGAAAATATTTATATAATTAGCTAACACAAAATATTATACCTGCATAACTATATTTATTAGTGATAAAAAGTAACGTAATTTTAAAATGTTTTTTTTTTTTTTTGTTTACAACATTTTTAGGTTGCGTTGTTCATCAGTATTTACAATTATATGATTTTTTTGTGTATCAATCACCACATTTTGGAGTGGTGAAAATACATCAATCTTTAACTTTGAGTGTAGTTTATGGTAACATTTTTATTTAATTGGTACTTGGAGGAATGAGGAAAGATCAGTAGTAAAATTCACGAAATTTTACAAATTTTTATGCAGTTGAAAATATATGATGTTTTCAATTTTAAATTCTGAAGTTTCATAATTCAATACAAGGTTTTTCATATGTTATGTAAATGTATTCTTAAAATTTGAATTTCAAAAATTCATATGAAGCACATTTTTTTACATTTGAAGTTTTAGCTTTATTGATATTAAAACGAAAAATAATGATTTTACACATCTATTAAATATTATCAGTTTGAAATTTATTTTAATACTTAAGAGCTATGACTTTACAATTTAAGAAAAGATTCTCCCATATATTTTAATAATGATTTAAAAAAAAGTTTATTGTAAAGTCACGTTAAATTTTAAAAAAGTGAATGAAGCTTAAATGTTGACAAAAAAACATAAAATAACGATTTAATCTTTAATTTTTTTCAAAATATTTAAACTATTTATAGAATGTTAGTTAAATTTTATTTTAGTTTTAGATTTTGAGTGGAGCAAAAAATGTGTTAATTTTATTATGTTATGTGTTTTATTTTTGTATTTGTCATCACGTTTTGGGGCAGTTGGAGTGCTTAAATTTTCTTCATAAACATCTTTTCTGATAGGAAAGTTAATCAATTTGGTACTATGGGGGGTCAAAACTAAAAAAATGTCTAATAGTTTTTATTGCTTTGACCGTAAATTCAAAATTGTTTTTAATAAATGTCTAAAGTTAAAATTTCGACAAAATACGGAAAAATCTCAACAATTTGAAATTTTTTTCATTTATTTTTGATAAAAATGTTTTTGTTTAAACTTTAAGTTTTATTTTTATGTTCAACTACAATATTCTACATACATTTTTTTCTACCTTTCAGAAAAAAAAAAAAAAATGTATAAACCAAAGAAACCAATTTTTTATGGCTGTTTGAAATTAGATATTGGATATTCACCTGTAAACTATTGATTTCTCAGGGAATGATTTTCTTATTTTATTGTAATTAAAAAATAAATAATTGTAGACACTTGAAATTTATACTGAGTATTGATGTTATCAAATTCTATACGTTATAAAATTAAAAAAATATATATTTAATACTTTTTGAGCTCATTGTATAAGAAATTTTCGGTTTTTTAAATTTTTTTTCTATAAATTTCTAAAATGTTCATTGGATTAAAAAACTTCAAGATATAATACATGGTTCTTCATAAATTGTTATAATAGCAGTTAAAATATTAAAAATACATAGGCACAATTTTTTATCATAAGCATTTAAAGTTCAAATTTCATCAAAATATTGAACATTTGCAAATTATTTTGTAGTTAAAAATGTATAAAATATTCAGTTTGTATAGCTTAGGATTAAAATTTTAAAATATTTCTAATAAGTAATTAATAGTATAACCAAAAAAAAAAAAAATATGTTAACATGGTTGTTTTTTATAGACAATTCAAGTTCAAATTTTGATAAAATTGGATATTTAAACAAAAAATGACTTATATTGTTATTTTATTAATATTCAAAAACCATAATCGTAGAAACTTGAAACATTCAACTTTTACATAATGTAGAATTGTATATGCCCATTTGTATTTCTAAAATAATTAAACTAACCGCAAACTATTTGCATCAACACGAATCTACTCACACTGTTCTACCGAACGTATGTATCGTCTTATGTTTCAATACAATTAATATGATATAACAATATATTATAATACAAAATTAATATTATAATGATATAAGCAAATATTTTGGGAAAAAAAAAGTTTAATCTAGGTACCTTATTAAATACTCACAGCAAAATTAATTACTTGTAGTCATATATATAAATTATAAAACATCCCTAGAAGTAGATGCTGACAGAATTTTTGTTCAGAATCATTTATGCAATTATTTATCGTTAAAATCTAATTTAACACATTTATTCTATCATCTATTCAATATCAAAGTAGGTATAGTCGATATTTATTATACTGTAAAACGTCTTACTGATTTTTTTTTTTTTTTTTTGTTAAATATATTATAGCAATAAATATTTTTTTTTCATAACATTTTATCATTTTGTCACATTTCTATAACATAATACGGTTTAATTTATTTAAGTTAATGAGTGGATTTGTTGATTTGTTTTACACATTTTAATCAATAAAGAACTAAAAACAAAATTACATGCGTTTTTCTGTTCTTAAAATACCTAATTAATTTTAGATTAATGATATTTTAGCTAACAAGTACACTATAATGCCATTAACTTTAAAAAATGTCTCAATTTTTTTAAAGTTATTTATATAGATAATAATTAATCACTTAATATAGAGTAAAAGGCTTGTGTGTAATAACTTAACTAAATAAGTACAACAATAGTTCCCAGCGTTCATGTTAGCAAAGTGATACAAGTGATCTGTAGTATGGTCGAATCTCTGTAGGTAGGTAACCTACGTATTTATTATCACCTGCAATATAGATGGAGAATATTTTCTAAGTAAACATTGTATTTTATTTTTCGATCTAGTATAGTATATCGTGATATAAATATTGATTTGTCATTTTTTTTTTTGAACGACTTTCTAGAATATAAATTCAACATTTTTAGGAACCAATGGTCACTTATTGTTGCATATACGCCAACAACGATTTTATCCAGCTATAGAATTCTTCTGTGGTTGTGAGAACACTTGAAATGGAACAGAAAAGGAATAGTTATGCATGAATACGTTATGACATCAAATCGAGTTTAAGCTTTCACGGGTCCACTGCAGTATTTGCATTCCAATAAGATGACGAGTATTTATTTTTTTTTCAGTTAAACGAATTTTCAAAATGTTTATACAAACGTACACAATTATTTTAAAGCATGTTTCCGGCAAAATTTAGTATTGCGATTTAAATTCGATGGATATATGTATACCTTCTACTTATAACTTAACGATATTAATAAACGAATGAAAAATAATTATAATTTTAAATTATTCCTTTTTTTAGATACTATAATTTAAAATTCTAAAATATTTAATTGTATAGGGACCTATGTCAATAAAATATTTACTTTTCTGACGAATACTAGATGTTTATGTTATTTATATCTATATTATATTCTTAAATTTGTTATAAATAAAATAAATTTTGTTATGATAAATAATTTATATTTATAGATAAAAATATATCACACTATTTTAATTTTTTATAATAATTATTATCAACATTCCATGCCTTAGAACAGTTGTTTCTAAAATGTACGCCGTGATTGTCTGGAAAGCTCGGGGTTATATTTATAATGGCATTTTAGAATCAGTTCGTGATGATAGCTATTTTATGATTAGAATCATCTATAATCTTAATGGTAATATGTTTAATTATATTTCCATAATTATTTTACTGTCATAAATTATATTTAGAATTCAACTAAAATATAAGAAATTATGCATATATAATTTAGGTAATTATTTTAGATTCTTGGCGGAGCGAAAAATGTATTAATTTTACAATGTGGTGTTTTTTTTTTGTGCCTATCATCACGTTTTAGGGCAGTAAAAGTGCTCCGACTTTCTTCATCAGCATCTTTTCTGATAGGAAAGTGAATCTAGTTGGTACTTTGAGAGGTTTGGGAGGTTAAAAGTACAAAATTCTCAATAGTTTTTAAACGCTCCGGGAAAAACAAAAAAAAAAATTTAGGACGGGAATTTTTTCGCAACATAAATTTTTGACAACATTTATTTTTATTTTTGATGTAACAAAAGAAAAAATGAATAAAAATAAATGAAATTTTTACTGAATGTTTATATAATCATTTTCTATACATCATAAAATGTTCAAAATATGTTGAATATTACATGTTGATTTATAAGCACAATACATTTTTCGGGTTTTTTTTTTATTCTTGCCGAAAAAAAAATTTTCATTTGATCAAAAAACTTGAAAATGTAATACAATGATCTTCATAACTTGTCGTAAGTGAAAATTGAAAAAAAATTGATTGTAAGTCTCTAATAGCTTTTTATAGGCATCTAAAGTTCAAAATTTCGAGAAAATACCTAAAAATCACGAAATTTTGCATTTTTTTTTGATTAGGAAATTAATTTTTTTCTATTCAAATCTAAGTTTTTCTACCTTTCTGAAAACCAAAAAAAAAATTTCTGGAAAATCAAATTAGTTTTTGATGAGCATTTGAAATTAGATATTTTATACATTTAATTAAATTTTCTAACGCATTTTTTTCTGCAAAATTAATTTTATCTACCATATTATTAATAGCAGTATGAATTATTTTAATAGCAATATCATAGAATACACTTAGTTGTGCAGGCTGACAAATCGTCTTTGCTCAGAATTGTTTTTCGTATACAATGATTTATATTATTGAATTCAAATTTAACACATTTATGAAAGTGATCCAGTCGAGACATACTGTATAGCAGAGCGGTACCCATTTGCCAACCTTTTTTGTATTATTATTTATTAAGGTACCTTAAAATATATTATTTAATAAAAGTATTTTATAGCGAATAAATTTATAACAACAGTAAATTTTTAAAGCTAAAATAAAATATAATAAAGACTTTTTTGATAAATTAATGTTAACTTAACTATTATCATTGTCTATACGTCCCATGTTGTTTTTTTTTTTAGTGAGGTAATGGATTTTCTATAATAAAATTCACTATTTAATGATACATAAACACCACAGGAATCTGATCTACATACTTTTGGCATTTGTTTCAGAATATCCAAAAGTGGACAATAATATGTTTTCTAAAACACAATTCATACATAAATATAATTTCATGAATACTTGAGTTTAGAAGATGCGTTAAACAGTAAAAACAGGATTATTTCCTAATCATCTGGACTTGTTACTAAAAATTTTTTTACTATACATTGTAGAGGTGGAGTGTGTTTCAAAGTTTGAAACTTGAATACACGGAATAAGACTAATTAAATATTTAAATCGCATTAACAAAATCATTTCTTAGAGTGGGTTACAATTAAATAATAACTTCGGTTTTTGAATATGCTCAAAATAATTTAAAATACAATTAATAATCAAAGTTTTGACATAGATAAACGTTTCATCCAATCCAAGTATAATTTATGTCTCTTCAACGGGTTTATAACCACATGAAATATATAAATGTTTTTAGTAAAATCGAAAAGAAGATAATTATCTTCTTAATTATTGTCTAATCTGTCTTTACTATGAAATCTTCTTTAAGTTAATGTGATTTATTTGATTTAATCAATTATGTAAGATAATGAATTTATTTTTGTTAGTTTTTTGATACATGCACAATAGATTTTGAGGAATTTGAATTTACACGTCATATTGTTATAAAAGCTATACATTTCAAGAAAATATATTATATATTTATGTCTAATATTTCTGTGGATCATTTTTTTACATTTTTAATTAGGTATTTAAAAAAATGACTGTTTCCATTTATGATTGAGGAACTTAATTGTAGACTTTAAGATAAGTTGAACTAAATTGGATATTTGGTCTCTAAAATTAAATGCACTCGAATAGAATTAAATGCGATTGCGTAACAATAGATTGTGTGGGTAGGTCCCTAAGATGTTCTGTGGTTTATTTGAGATTCGGTAGTGCGAAACAATGGTCGATTAAAGATCAACAAAGGGTCACGTTTGAGCTCAGCAGAATAATTGTGAGAATCTTTTGCTAGTTATAAGGCAGACGTAGCAAACGAAATATAGATAGATGGATATAGACTTAGAGAAAATTAAGTATGTATAGTTCAGAGATAGAGCGAACATATCTTTTGAAGAATTCAAATTGGTAATTCAGTCAACGGACATTGTTATAGTTATAAAATACATTTTGGTTTAATTGGTAAAAACGAACTATTAATATTTGCGTTTTGATAATTTATAATTTTGTTTTATTTTTGTATGATGCTTTTGAAACTATACATTTTAAAATTTAAACTATGTATTATATTAAATACACATTATACTTATATTACCCATTAAAAATGTATATTTAAATGCGTAAACAAATATAAAAATGACAATGTAAACATCGCTGTTAATGGCATGTTTCATTACAGCCTTATTTATAATATATTAGATACCGGGTACAACTGTTTATTTTTAATTACCACATATTTAAATAAATCTCTCATAATCATTTAATAAGATATTTTGCGTAAATCAATATACTTTAAAAACTTTATTAATAAAATAAAATCTCTTTTAAATACATACAAAACTTTTAAATTATTATTATAAACTATGTAATTTTTTTCTATTAGTATATATTTAATGGACTTTAAAATATATGTAAAGTAGTATTGTTATACCCAATTTCCATTAGATACCGCGGATTGATTAAAATAAAAAAAATAATATATAGTTAAAAAGATTATATTTACGTAGAACTTATAATATATAATATCATAATGTTATATCAATTTATAATTATTGATTATTTACCTAATTGTTGCAATTGTAATGACATATAAATTAATAAATTGTCTTAGCTGTAGTTAATTGACTTATAATTTAATTTAGAAAAGTGAAGGACTTATTAATAATGTATTTTATGTTTAGATGCCAAAAAATAATATCAAGTAGTTACTATATTGGGGATATGTTAAATTTTAAATCATTAACGGAATTGTAAACGAAAAACGATTCTAAGTGAAGACATAGTTCAGCTTACGTATATTTCTAAAGATATTTTGCTTATGCATTTATATTGCTATTGGTAATTTATATTTCTATAAATAATATGTTAAGTTAAACTTATTTATACCATAAGAAAATTGCATATATTATAAAATACTTAATATATTATTAATAATACTACTACATGTTATATTAACTTATAAGTGAATACTAACTTACAATATAATCGTATGAAAAGGTTCGTAGTATAAATAGCTTAAAATTAATTTAAATACTATATGAACATTTCAAAGTATACGTAATCTAGTAAATAATAATATACGTAGTAATAAAAAGTTTGCCCTTATGAATAATATTTCTTTTAAATTATAACAAAATAAATAAATTTCATTAAAATATTTAATTTTGTCAAAATGTGAACTTTAAATGTCTATCAAAATAATAATAAAAAAAAAAAAAAACTGTACATAAATAATATGTAATAATTATATACATAGGTAAAACTTATTTTGTCTCTGCCGCAAAAGTTTAAACATATTTTTTTGACTAAGTGAAAATTAGACTACAAAAATGTGATTCCTAGTACACGACTTTTTATTAAATGTGTGTATATATTTAAAGTTTATTATGATCAATAATGATTTAGTAAACATGATTGAACCATTTAAAGCATTATGATAATGGAAATATATATGTATTTTTTTATTTAAGTAGATAAATTCAGGAATTATTACACGGCTGAGGTATATAAAACACAACCATGATTGGGTGATGTTTAATCCGGTCTATTGAAGCCCTGTGGCTCGTTTTTCTGTTCTTAATCAGCGATAACCCCTAAATACTAACTTATGATCAACCTACCATTTCCCTTCATTACTAAAGGAACATAATATAACTTCCTTATTATGTCTCTAGGGAGAATTAAGTTTATTTGTTACTATTTATCCCCTTTCTCCAAATTACACGATCCATATTATTTCTTTGGGTTCAACCAACAAACGAGAAACTAAACAAATAAACCTTGTTTATCGCATTCCGAATTTTAACTATTATTCTATTATATTGCTCAAATAATTGAATTATAATCATGAATTTATTGATATTATATTGTATCAAAATTATAATGTTTAAGTATAGGTATTAACAATATTTACAATTTAAAGTCAATCGAGAATCAAAACTACTATAGTTAACATAAACCTCATTTTATCTTACTGAATACATCAATGTTAGTACAATATTTTGTTTCCATTTGAGTTTTGATTTTGTGATTATGATCGAGTTAAAAATATATGTTAGTATATATTGTCCCAAAACCATTGTATGTATACAATAACGATAAAGATATTACTATACTGAAACATATAAATTATGTAAATAATATGCTTATAAATAATATAGGTAAAATTGTGTATTGTAATTTAATATTTATTGTACCTTCATTAGAACTATTATTTAACCATTCTAACTTCTCAAACATAAAATATTAAATTACGACAACTTAGTGATTATATTTTTTTAATGCAAAATTGAAATATGTTCATGAGTGTTAGTCAATTAAAACAAAAATGTAATATTAAAAATAATTGTGTGTATATAACATACGTAATCTTCGTATTTCTATTAATTTAATTTCTATTTTAATATATAATTATATTCATACCAGTATGTTTTACATTTCATAGTTAATTTAATAACGTTTTATTCCTAAGTGGTTTCATGATAAAATTGAATATTGGTTTTACATGAAACAACAATATCAGTAATACGATTATCGCATAACATTTACTCAAAATGTTGTTGATAATACGAAAATTTGTGTTGTGTTGGGTATTTATCTAAACAAAAGGAGTAAAACTGGGAAGAGAAGCAACGCTCGATACACACACATCCGAACGAAACAAGTTGTTGAAGTGAGATAATTGCTAACGTTGAATAATACTTCAGATCTCACGAGTCGCACCCATAGTCTGTCGCTTTTTCAACATGCTCTTCTCTTTCATCACCACTTTCAATGGTCCCGAAAAATCTATATATTTTTGACCCAAACACACTATAAGTAACTCATTATTTTCTCATAAATATGATATAAGTGTAGTTAATTTGAATATAAATTCAGATTGACAACAGTATAATTTGATTTTAAATGAGTAAGTATTTACTTTTTAAGTTAATTTTTAAATATCAACGTATTATTGTATTATTTATTGTACATACATTTAATTATAGATACCTTTATTAATACATTGTTAAGCTAAACATTTGCTTTGTTTTTGAATAAATAATATAATATAATATAATATAATAAATAAAATATAATTATATAATATAATTATTAGTATAAAAACTAAAAAAAACCACCTTTATTTACTAATACAGTAATACTAAATACCGTAGCAGCCTAGGAATAAGTAAATAATAATTAATTACTTTAAATTTTTAGGTTTAATCGTATATCATAGTATGTCCTTTATTGTAGTTTATCCGTTTTACTAGTGACATGGTAAAATTTCAAACAAGACAAATCTTTGGCAAATTGAATAACTACTGTATTTTATTTTGTTATTTAAGTACCTTATCTGTTTTAGAATATATCCTCACTAAAAATTCGAAGTTGTTACAAACATAATATTATAAAAATTTTAGAGCTAAATAAATTGCTAATAAAACTTTATCGGGATATAGGTTAGGTTGAATTTAACGATTTGCAGTATACTAGTATGCTATGATAATGGTTAGTAATATTGTAAAACAATTTATAATACATTTTAAACTAGCATAATCAAAACCCAAAATCGAGGACCATTTAATTAAATGCTAATATCATGCATAAACTAATACTTATATTTAGTTAGGTTACCAAATTATTTACGAATTGTTAATTGTTAATTTTTAAACTTAATTCATAACTGAAATGTTTCTGTTTGTAACAAAATAAGGTATCGAATTTATTTTGTATGCACCATTTTAAAGTTGTTAAATTAATTTTAAATAACTCCACGTTCTTGAGAATATTTTTATTTTGGTTACTCAACTCTTAAGAGTTAAGCCATATTTTTAAGATTAGGTACATTTTGTTATCATTTTAATTTTTTAATACAGTTAAACATATAGGTTTTTCTTTTTTGTACACCATACATGTGTTTAATACTATTTAATTAAATACTGTGGGTCACTGATTAGTATCCTAGTATAGAGCAACAATATATCTGTTTAATATTTAAAGTACCTTTATTTATATATACATATATGCATGTTATCACAAGCTAATAAACCTACACGTTAAATCATTTGGATTAAATACTTTACCGAAATTGTACAATTTGTGTATTCTACGTTGTTATATATATATATATATATATATATTTTTTTTTTGTTCATTGTTACATACTTTTAAAAATATATTAAAATACTTCAACATATAATGATAATATACATATATGTAGCTATTAATTTTATGGTATAATTTCGTATTAGTTGAAGATATATATATAATTATAGTCTTTTAGTTTGATAATTGATTGATTGAAATTATATACGTTTTTATAAACGTATATATATATTTTTAAGTAGCAGTTTATTGAAATTATTTAATATTTATGTATTTTATGAAACGCTATATTGGTATTGTTAGTAAAAATAATAAACAAAATAATTTACAATGTTACATTATTTTATAATATTTATATTCATATTATTAGAATTCTGATTGTATTACGCTTGATCATATGCTGCTAAATATGTTATGAATACATACTGTCCATTATTATTTAGTATAATTAAAAATAAATAAACTAAAATTGATAAATTCACCATCATATTTCAATGGGGTAGGAAATAAATAGCGTTATACGTATTCAATGACTAATCAATTAGTTTGTTAAATAAAATCTAAACTTATTACTACAATATTCTACACTAACTCACAATGTTTTATAATTTTTTATAAATAACAATAAAACTCAATTGAAAATCAATGCATGTCGTGGTTTCAAAAAAAAAATAACTGTATTTGAAATGCATAAACGATTTATTTCATATTACATTATATAAAAAAACATACTCTTGGTGTGTTTTTTGATGTTTAATTTGAAATATTTTTCAATTTAATATTGATTGGCGAACGTCTCTAGGCACCCATATACATTATTGCTGAACTCCATTTCCATTCCCAAACATTCCATATGTATTTTTCAACTTCCCCCAGGCGACAGTTTCATAGTTTTTTTTTTAGGCGTTACACAGCCGCTAGCCATTTAATAACGCCAACGCCTCTGCCGCTGTCAAGTATTCACTGTATTGTGTATATCATTCTGTTTACACTCTTTGTCACCTTGGGGTCCATTTTGATTGACCTTTTGCTCCCTTGTTTGTATTATCCTGCTATTTAACTTCTTCGCGTTTCATTACTCCAAACTGTATATTATCACATCTCGCTCTTTGTTTCCGGTGCTCAACTTGTCCCCTTCATTTATTTCGAATTCGAGCACACCCATACGTCTCGAGTTAAAAATATTGCATGAATTATTGATGTAACATTCCCTTACCGCCCTTAATACCGTAGATAAATAATGTAATGTTTCACCGACAATGACTTGGATAATTTATGTAATTCCTTAGGACAAAGCAGCTAGTTGGGATATAAACGATGATGACGACGACCCAAGTCCAAGAGATGACGGAGACAACAAACATGGTACTAGGTGTGCTGGAGAAGTTGCAGCAGTTGCATTCAACCAATTCTGTGGTGTCGGAATCGCATATAATGCAAAAATTGGAGGTTTGGAATAATCTATGTAAACATTAGTACCTATTACGAATGTATTTTATTTACAATATATATATATATATATATATATAATAATTTATTAAAGTGACAGTATTTAACACAGTTAATAAAATACATATTGCCATATAATATAATCACTTGGTATATGAAAATAATAATATTAGTTGACTAGTATAAATCTATACAATATACATTTTACACATATTAATAAATATTTCTATTTTTTTTTATATTTGATAAAGCATTATATATTATGCATGATATGCATTAAACATTATATATGTATCATTTTTTAAATATAATAGATACTATTGAATGTATAATTGTGTGTATATACAAATTTTGTACATCTTAGGACACAATGAAGCTACATAACTGATATTTTCTTACTATAATAAAATATATAATATCTATTACTCCAAAATGTATTCAATAGTCATAGATAACGATATTGGAAGTATTTTATTTTAAATTGTCTATTTGTCTGTTGAAATAAATTGTAAAATGTTATTTAAAAAAATTATTTTTTATAATTAATCGGTTTTGGTGTTGGTATGTTTATCAAAAGGTGTCCGAATGTTAGATGGGGTTGTTAACGACGTGGTTGAAGCAAAAGCATTAAGCCTGAATACAAACTATATAGATATATACAGTGCTTCCTGGGGACCAGAGGACGATGGGGAAACAGTTGATGGACCTGGACCATTGGCCAAAAGAGCATTCGTTAATGGCGTTACATCGGTAAGTGTCATCGTTACATTATCTAATGTAATTAAATTAATTTTGATTGGTTTAAATTAAAATAATTTTCACAAAAATGTTAATCATTTTTTTTTTTTTTTTATAATAAGCTACTTAAAATTTAAAATAATTAAAAAACCAGGAAAGTAACTCTGGTATACATCATATTTCAAATGTACCTAATCATCGAGTAGGTCACTGTAATGGATACTGTGCTCAATTTGAATTCAATGATAAATCAATACGTACGATAAACGATTCTGCCTGAGCTGTATTAGTATCTATTTAAAAGGACATTTTATTATGTGTTTATATTACTATTAGTAATTTACTTTTCCAACGGTAATATGATTGATAGATTTTTACAAAGTATGGTATATTATTTGTTATAATGTTGTACATAATAATTTATCACTATTTTAATTAGCCTATTTGTCAATACCGTAGAATCACAAACGATGTTATAGGTCCGTGGTTAAATAGAATAAAATGAATACAAATATTTTCAAAATATTATCATTGTGTATAAAAATAATAGTTTATGTAACGGTGAAAAGTGTCAAATCCCTTCGTTTAATATTAATTTGATGAGGTAAGTTAAGCATGATGTGTTCTCACCACCGGGTGTCTATGATTTTTAACATATTATGTCATACGGCGTTTTATACAGGCAATATAGTTTACGTAACTGTATAACTGTATCAAAATTGAGTAAAATCTTAAATTAATTTATGGGTTATTGTAAAGTTTAAACATATATTTTTGTGTAGTATGTGTTAAAAAATATAATATTTAAAAGGGGCTCATTTATATCTATGAACACTGTAAAATACTTATAATTATAATATATTTGATGTGTTTAATACTATATAGTGTTATTATATAAAAATGGGACATGTAAAATAAGTAACCGATTGGCTTTAAAGTAAATGTCAAGTGTAATTTGTTATTGATTAAGAAACTGTAATAATATTGTAATGAATGTGATAATTTCAAATTCAATGATAAATTTGATATGATTAGATACGGTCTGATTGGTGTGTGATGAATTTAATAAATCCAAAAAAAAAAACTTAAAAAGTCGAACATTTACATTTTTTCTTTCATTTTTCATTAATTGTTTTTTTTTTTTTGTTTCATTTTTTACATTACACTACCATAGTAGTAAAAAAGTTATTTTTTCTACTTGCAACTACCCTTAAAGTTAAATAATTATGCATTTTTTTGCTTTAAAAGGTGAACACAGACAAAAAAACGCACCTATGTGAAAATCATTAAATTCTGAATCTAAAAATGAGCTAATATAGTTTTGTTTTTAAACATTGTTTAGTTAACTTTAAACCAACTTTTCAAATAAAATCATCTATTTTACTATACATATTAACAGTCCAACCACTAATCACTTATGCATATCCAATATGGGCAGCGGCATCTTCAACTAAAATCATCATAATTTAAATCCTACAAAATACATTTTTGTGAATATGCCTAAAATCCTCAAGGAATATGCAAATTTACAATGAAACAGGAATATTTATCCTCCAAAAATGGATAAAAACACAATTAAAAAATATCCATGTCAATCTCAAAACCTCTGATAGAGTACGATTCTACAACTTGGGAACAAAAAAAAACTTATGTCTAAAACCACGACTACCTCAAGACCTACTATTATCAGTTATTAGCACAAATTAATATTAAATTTAAAAATTTAACATTAAAATGAAAATAATATATATGTACAATATCTAATAACTTAAAATAGCATATTATACCTTTATCCTTGTAATTAGATGTTTAGACTTGTAATAGTATGTGATATACTGATACATTTTAAAATAAAATAATTGTATTTAGAGTGAAAAAAAAAATTTATTTAGCAAATAAAATGTATTGTTAATTTCTTTCTAAAACTTAGTTAAAATGGTTCAGTATCAATTATATAGTATATGCATATTTAATTGTAAAATAAACTATTTTATATTTAATATGATAAATATTTTTCACTATTTCTTATAATAATAATATTATTTTAGTATAAACATTTATGCTCTTTAACACTCCATAAAAATAAAATAGTAATAATTATTAACGTATAACTATAGAAAATGTAATTATTAATTATGTTTAGCTATTGCAGTGGAAAACAATTAAATAATTTAAGGAATTCAAAATTAATGTAGTTTATCCTATCATTAAAATATTTTGATAATTACTTGGTAATTTCTAATTTATTATAAATGTTGACAAATAATATTTATATTATAGGTAGATTAATATCCACTAACGAATAATTTGTCTTTTTTAAAATGTTTTTTCGTGTATTTCAAAACCCAAGGTGATTTGAATTATTACGAACGTTTTGTGTGCCGTTTAAAAATATATATGGATATAATTTAGCATTACGGTTAAATGGGGTTAGTTTGGATATTATCTGAGCAAATAGAAAGATGATAAGAGGCAATAAGGTGAAAGAACGATACTGAGATATAAAAGAGGGGAAAAATGAGGTGGAATACGAAAAAAAACATTAGATAGAACCTTAGCAAAAGTTGCCATTAAGGGTTTTTAAATAGCCTGCAACAAACATTTATTTGTGCTGTTTTTATGAGCTTTTATTGGCCGTTTCGTCTGTCAGGTAAAATGTGTGCATTTGTCGACAATTTATACACGCATCCGTTCGCGTTTGTTTCATAACAGCCTATTCAAAGGAAAAATAATAGAGTTGTTTGTTTTATATACATAAATGAATGTCAAGTCTGTGACTTGATTGCTTAGTTCTGTGCTTTAATTTTTTTTTAATTTACATTTTATGGTTTTTTTCATATACGTGTTTGTGTACCATTAATGGATGAAGACAATTAGACTAGACATACATATATGGTTTGTGAACTATAGAAATTTCCAATGTTTTGTCTAAATATTCTAAATATTACTGACTAGGAAACGTCCTAGCGGTAATTTTTAATATGCTAATACAAATATACCTAAATGTTCTGAGAACTAATTAGTTCTATTTCAAAATATCAAATTGTTTTCAGGACATAAATTATTTTAAACTTCAAACTGTTGTATTATTATCTTCTTACGTATTAAATTTTTTTTAAATATTGTCAAATCTTATAATTTTGGTTGGTTCTAAGTACAACTTTACATAAAATAAATTAAATTGTAAAAAATGTAAAATGATGAATAAATGTTCTTTAGACTTAATAGTACAGACAGAACCTTTGGTACTAAGTATATATATATTTTTTTAGTCAGTTGAAACTTTTTTTCTATTTTGGTCGTATGTTTACTATATCACATAATTCAATTACATAAAATATGATGTGATGTTTAAACTAACATAATATTGTAATAATTAAGTAATAGTTGGTATTTTAATATATCGAATTGTTTTATTGTATAGTTGTCACAATTGATATGAAATAGTGCACTGTAGTTATAATTTATACATTTTATCATGCAAATAGAAGATACTTATAGATTATAATTAAGAACCAAATGGTACTATTTAGATTACTATTAAATAACAAATTAAGAAATTGTATAATTTAGGACCTTTTAGTTTTTTCTAATTAAATAATTAGAAAATATTTATTTTTATATTTATTTAAATCATGCACTTAAATTAATGTTTGTGAGCTTAGATAATAGAAAGTTGATAAAGTATTAAATATCTATATAAAAAAAAAAATATTTTCAATAAAATAAAGTTAAAATATTTTGGTTTTGAGTATTTAAGTTCATTTTATGTATATATAATTTACTCATTTTTTTTTTATGAATTAAATGATGTTTTTTTTCTGTAAATTAATGATATTTCATATGATAAAAAAATGATGAGATGTGTATTTTTTGTAGAAAATCTAAATAAAAGCTAAATCGAGATAGATACAATAAGGTATTTCAAAGGTAAAATATATTTGTGGAAACTTGGAAGGATTCCAAAATTGTATAAATTATTATAATAATATTTTTTTTTTTGTTTTTCTGATGTTAGTTTATGAGTCTTGACATCGGATAGGTCGTTTCTTTAAATTTCTAAAATACATTTTGCTTAAAATATAAATATAAATTAAAAAATACGTTCACAATCTTTATAAAAATATATACTATATGCTTATATTCTGTTAATTTTTATTGTACACTATAATTATTATTTTGTTTATATTTTATATTGTATTTGATTGATCATCACAAAAATGGTATAAATATATTTTTCTTTGAATACTAAATCCATATATTTTTTTTCTTAATTTAATATTCGAATGATAAACATCCAGACAATATATCATACCTTAGCAATCAATCAAGCTCGATAAATATAATATCATGTAGTCATACAGATTGGAAAAGTATAAGATACACTGTTATTCTTTTTCCAATTTTTCATCAAGAATGAACAGAATAAGACATATCTATTCTGCATAATCATTTCTTAGTTGAAGATATAATTTGATATTTTGGTTAGAAATATATAATAATTTTAATGGACTGTCTAATGTATTATTTTATAATGACGAATATACTGTAAAATATTGTATATACGAAATGTTTTCTTTTTATTACTTAGATAATGGTCTCTAGAACAATAACTTCACTTTAATTTACATAAGAGACAGTCAAAACTAGTATTAGTTTATAATTTAATTTTAAGGGGGTTTAAATTAAATTGTAATGTTGAATAGAATGTTTTGTATAGATTAGTCGACAATTGGATTGGAGTTGACATATTTAGGTCTTTGTAAAGGTTATTGTTGATGACGTAGCATAGAGTCAAAGTTACGAGTACAAGACAAAAACATACTTGTTAGAATGTTTAGATAATTTGAGTATTTGTGAAATTGTATTCACCTCCAATTTTTAGATATTATATGACCTAACTGATCATAAAGATGTTTTTATACCTAAGTAAAGTGTTTTAAAGAAATATTTTGAATTAGATTGTTGAATGATTTCTGAGTTTACAGCATATTTTAATGAACCCAAAATAAATTTAATATCCATAATAAATTAGAAAAAGTCCATATGAGTACTTATATATACAGCTGATTATTGAGTGAAAATTGTTTTTCTTTAATTTAAGACGTAGATTATTTTAATAATCTTAGTAGTTTTTCGTACGTAAAATTTACATCAACCATTATGTATCATAAATAACATATAAATTACATATATCATTATATATCATAATTTATTATACTATTTTATATACCTAGATACATATAAATATGTATAATATATATGTTGCTATCGTACAATTTTCTTTGTGTTTATTAATATATACGTATAATTTATAAAACAATATTATTAATTCTATACAAGCTGATTCACCAAGAATGGTCACCCCCATTTTTTTGTTAAATTATAAATGTATTCAGTTTTTCATTTTTGGAATTTTTAATTATATTTTAAGATCATATTTTCAAATTTTTGAGATGTCCTGTGGTAAAATAAACTTTGATACTGTAAATTATTTAGTGAATCATTGTTTCAATAATTTTGATGTGCCTAATTAAAATTCAGATAAGTAATTGCTTAATAATTAAAATGTTTATACCAGGGATAATAATCCTTACATATAGTTTTACAAAAATACCTATAAAATAGATGCAATTGGACCATTTCTTTTTAAATTGTTAATATTGATTCAATAATATAAATTTTTAATTGTTTTAATACCCATAAATCCTATATGTTCCAAACTAATTATCATGGACCTATTATTCTCAATATCTATACAAAGTTAAATTACTCAAAGAATATTAGTTAAAATTTTAATTTTAATACATCAACCTTTTCTAAAATAATTATCATCTAAATAGTTTATTGAAGAAAGGTGGGGTTTTAATTTGAAAAACAGAAGATTTTTTCTCCACAGGACACTCTTTAAATAGAACAAAATATCTCAAGAATTTGAAAATGTGGTTTTAAAATATATTAAAAAAATTTAAAAATCTGATTTTGAATATTTGTATTATTTAAGGAAAATTGAGGGAGCATAATTGGTTTACTACCCTGTATATTCTACACCAGTACCTATTATATTTATTTGTATACATCTAAGTGATTTTTCTAGAAACATAAAAATACTGCGCATTTTAGCATAAGTATCATTCCGGATATTAATTAATAAAATAAAATAACTTTAAATTATAATTTATAAGTCTCTGTATAAGTTATTTATATTATTAAATATTTTTCATTAATAAACACAATTGTATCCATTTATTTAATTTTTTATATGTCTACAGGGTAGAAAAGGCAAAGGTTCAATATTTGTGTGGGCATCGGGTAATGGTGGTCATCATACCGACTCTTGTAATTGTGATGGATATACAAATAGTATATATACGCTATCTATTTCAAGTGTCACTCAAACTGGGTATGCTTTGATTCATATAAATACATTTAGCTTATTTGTTCAAAGTGATATTTCAAAAGCTGTATTACGTTTAGAATTGTTAATATTCTTTGAATTAATACTCAAAATCATTAATTTACTAATTTACAGAAACAAACCGTGGTATTTGGAAGAATGTTCATCAACATTGGCTGCTACATATAGTTCTGGAACTCCAGGAAGTGATCATGGGGTGACAACAGTTGACATGGACACAAAAATGAAACCAGAAACCATATGTACATCCGAACACAGTGGTATTTAATTAAAAACTAAATATAAAATAAATGTATATAAAAACCTTCTGATGATTATATTAATGAAATAAACTTAAACGTTAGGAACTTCTGCTTCGGCTCCTATTGCAGCTGGTCTATGTGCTTTAGCCCTTGAAGCAAATAGTAATCTGACTTGGAGAGATATGCAGTATTTAGTAGTTATGACTTCAAATACAAAACCTTTACAAAATGAATCTGGTTGGACAACAAATGGAGTTAATCGTAAAGGTACAAAATATATAATATAGTTTTATTGTTGTAAGCAAACAATCATTATTTCATTTTGCGTTTTTAATTTCAAAACATATATAGGTACTCATAACTTCTATTATGATTAATCCATTAAGTTTAGTAGGTTAATTAGTATTAAATTATTAACTGTCGAGAAAAAGTACAATGTGTTTTTCAGTCATAACATTTTAACATTTCATTATTCATAATAATATTTGAAGTTCTACATAATTAAGTTTATTATTCATCAACTTGAAGCAATGTTACTTTGTTATATGATTACCTACCTAGCTGATATACTAGCCTTAATAAAAATATTTTATTTAGTAAGTCATAAATTTGGTTATGGACTTATGGATGGGGGCGCTTTAGTTACAATGGCAGAGCAATGGACTAATGTTCCGTCACAGAAAATTTGTAGAGCCAGGGAAGACAATAAACAAAGGTATTATTTACATAAATATTAAGTACATAATTGTTTTTTCTTTTATTTCAACATTTAATAATTTTATTTTTTTATATTTAGGTGGATTGATCCCGCCCCAGGTAGTGAATTGTCTATGTTTATGGAAGTAGATGGATGTCAAAATAATACCGCTAGTACCGTTAACTACGTCGAACACGTACAATGTCGAATATCACTAAAGTTTTTTCCTAGAGGTGATTTGAGAATTTTATTGATTTCTCCAATGGGCACAGAATCGGTGTTGTTATTTGAAAGGCCATTAGATATAATCAGCAGTACATTTGACGATTGGCCATTTCTGAGCGTGCATTATTGGGGTGAAAAAATAGCTGGTCGTTGGGAAATCAAAATAACCAGAAGAATGGCTAATTCAACTGCTAAAAGTCCAGGTATTATATATTATATTAAAACATGGCAAAGAAATATTACATAATAAAGTTTGTTTTTAATTTTGATACGCAAAAAAATATAAAATAAATAAATATATAAATATATACTTGTAGTTTTGAACAATTTTTTTTTCGTATACTACGGTTTAGTCAAATACTACTTTTTACTAAAACTTTTAAAAAATGTATATATATATATATATTATTATCATATTGTGTAAACTATTAAGAAAAATTATTGTTTTACAATAAGCCATGTTAAGCATTTCATTCGTTATTTTTATTTATTTAGGAAGAGTTCAAAATATAAATGTAGAGTTATATTTTCTATAGCTACTTAAATTTTGGAGCTTTCTTTAAAAATAAATATTTATTATAAAATTCAACATATTATTATTTTTTTATTACAAAACTATCATTTGTTGATTGTAGGTGTTATCATTTTTTCAGAAATTAAAATTTAAAAAAATTTTTTTTTGAATTTGAATTCGAATTTATAATTTATGTGACTTGTCCTAAAAAATTTAATTTCCAATGTAAATTGCATGTACTCATATTGTTTACTCTATATTCATGTCTTTCAATGTATATGAGTAAGTAGAGGATAAATCTTATATTATTAAATAACATGATATTACGACGATAAATTGATTTCTCCCACAGTAAATTATTAAACTAAGTTTCACTTAACATTTTTAAATTGAATTTACTATAGACAAATATTCTTGAATTTATTTTTTTTATGATTGATTACTATTATTGATATAACTTTATTAAAAAGAAAAAACATAAGAATGATATATATTATTATTATACTGTTAAAATAATTTGTGTAGGATTATTGAAAAAGTGGCAGTTGATATTTTATGGTACATCTGAGCCACCAGTGAGATTGATACCCAAAAAAAAATTCATTGTCCAGACAAAGACAAAATTAAAACAAAACGAAAAAGAGGTATAGAGTTGATTAGCATAGCCACTAGTACTGAGTTTATTGACACTGTTATGAGTTTAATTATATTTTTGTTTTTAATTTAATTTTCTTCTTACAGGGATTTAAGAAAATCAAGTATCAAAGTAATTTGATGAAGGTTAAAAATGAAATAACTACAGTTAATAGTAGTTCATATTACAATGAATCAATAAGCACGTTAATCCCATTCATTAAACATCCGTGTATAAATAGTACAAAACATTGTCAACAATGTTTAACTATTTACAACGATTCACTGTGAGTAAAATATAAGTATATCTGTTAAATAATTTATTTGAAAGATTTTAGATTATTATGATGATCCTGAATAAAATATATTTTGCGATTTAAATATATATATATATATATATATTTTTTAAATTGTTATTTACAATGAAAAAAAATATTACAATTTTTAAATTCAATACTATTAAAAAATAACTTTAAGATTATTTTTCACATTAGTTTTTTGTATGAAATATAAACTACAAACTGGCTTTTAAACTATATATTTATATAATATAAATATAAAATGTTTTATTGTTAATTTATCTGTAGTTTTAAAGCCTTAATATATATATATATATATTTAACTTTTGTTTTTATATAATAAAGGACGTCCATATTATATTAAATGTATTTATAACAGTGGTGTCATTTCAATTTTTAATAGGAGGGGCAAAAGTTTTAACTAGCCTATATAACCGTACCAAAAAAAAAAAAAAAAAAAAAAAAA